>JANAKD010000213.1:0-28732 GCA_027627215.1 Lecanicillium saksenae | reverse complement strand
TCTTCGGTCTTCTTCGGTCGTGTCCGCGTAGGGCGGGGAGGCGGCGTAGGCTCGAACTTTTCGACGAAGTTGCGAGGGAAGATGCCTTCCTTTTTGACTCCGCCATCGTCGATATATTCGCCACCGTACCATTCGGCGTCTTCTTCGTCGGTGACGGTAATGACTTGGCCCACAGGGAAGCTGAGATCGTCTTCGTGCGGCGAGGTGTACTCGTAGAGGGCTTTCACTCGAAACGGAGCGGCCATTATGGATGTCTCACAGGACACAACGGCCTGTCCTCCAGCTGCACGACGGGCAGTTCAGTTGAGATGTTTGTTGGCCGGTCCGTCCTAGGGGTTGAGTCGGAAGAGGTGGGGCAAGGCTGCCTGCAAGCGGGCAAGCTGGTACGGCCGGGACGATTGGACGGCGTGGCGATGTAGTTCAACAATGAAAGTAGGAGCGAATCTGCAGCGAGAGGCGATTGCGGATAAGCAAGAGGCAGCTCGGTGCAGGACCAGTGATGTGGTTGGGAAGACGCGGACGACGGCGATGGCCAAGAGGAGGAGGCTCAGCCAGTTCTGGGAGCTTGTTGTGGATGTGGAGGCGGCGACGTCAGCGAGGGAAGGCGGTGATGCCTCAGCCACTGAAGCTCGAGGCGGCCCCACGCTGTGCCACAGAGCTTGTGCTGGAGCTGTCGGCCGCTACTAATTCGGCTGTGGACGGGGTCTAACCACAAGGCAACTCCAGGCAGCAGAAGGCCTAAAAACGCCCGAAATGCACCTAAACAAAGCCTGAACCCATGGCACAATGGCGGGGAAAGCCACCAGCCACCATGATCGGCTGGCTTGTCCAATTGCCTTGTTCACGGCAGGTATACGTACATGTGACGATAATGTGGCGGTGCACTGCCCTGTTGCATCCTAACCTGCAGCGCGTGTATTACAGATATCTGCAAGGTTCTGCAGCCAGAACATGCCAACTGCAGTGGTTTATAACAAAGAAGCGAAATAGAAGTTTATAACATCTATACCGCGATAGTGTTCACAGCTAGGACGTTGCACCACACGCCGCAGTTTCAAGTCTGCTTCAGACAATCACCTATATCTGGCTACACTATGACAGAAATGGCTATTCGTCTGAGACAAAAGTTACTTCCCCACGTAACAAGGTATCGCGTTCATGCGAGTCATTGTTAGTGCAAAGAGCAAATATTTCAGTTAAATATGGAAGAGTAATGAGAATCTCTTCGCGACCCTGTGCTCTCGTATAAGTGTTCAACAATGCCGACGAGGCTGGAAAAGTAACTCAGAGAAATTCCTACCCCTTTCCTCTTCGCAAGCCAGGGATCTTCGTCTTGGCGCAGATCAGAAAGCATACTGTCACTATTATATACACTGCAGACATGAAACACAGGGCCAGAGTCGGTTCAGTAAGAAAGGATGGGTATTATATATTCGTGACATAAATATTGCCGTATATACTATAAATCTGCAATTTTTATTTTTATTTAAGCACCCTCGGCCCAACCAAGCTGGTCCTTGCCGTCATCATAGACAACGAAACCAGACTTCATAGCAACATCACCGAAAATAGCGATGTCACCCTCAAGAGCGCCAATGCCACCAACGCAAGTGTCGCCCTCCGAAGTGAAGTTGATGTTGTTGCTGTGGATGGTGATGCGGCCGGAACCAACACCAAAGGAGAAGGTAGGGAGAGTGTTGGTGCAGTTGTAGACCCAGAGGGACTGGCCAGGGCCAACCTGCTGCTCCTTGGAGCCCTCAATGTTGCCCCAGTAGTCGTCAGCGATGTCGTGAGGGACGTAGACGATAGAGGTACCAGTGTCAGCGGTACCAACGATGACGCGGTCGTTGAGCTCCGCATCGCCGATGGCGTAGCCAGAGGCGTTGAACAGACGGTGACCGCCCTCGTCGGCGTAAGCCGCGGTGTAGTAAATGTCACCAGTGTACTGGGACTTGTCGATGTAACCGAAGTTGTAAGAGCCAACCTCCTGGTGCTTAAGACGTGCAGTGAAGATGGGAGCGGCAAGCTTGTCCTTGATGTTGGAAAACCAAGTCTTCTGAGCGGTGGGCTTCACTGTGTTGCCCTTGTCGTAGGCGAGACCGAGCAGACCAGAGCTGCCCTTGTCCTTGCTGAACGAGGCGCTGACATCGGTGGCAGACTCGACGGCCTGACCAGAAACGCTGGCATCGCCAACTGCGACAACGTCAGAGTAGACGATACCGTGACTGCCGCTCTGGTCGACGTATCCGATGGCCCACTTGAAGCCCTTCATAAGCTTGGCGGAGGTGGAAGCACCAGGCTTGTAGAGAGCCTGGCCCTGGACCTCAGCCTTCTTGGTGTCATTGCTAAACACCCACAGGTCACTGGAGCCGGTGTCAAAGTCAAGCATGAGTTTCTGAGCAGGAGTACCAATGTTGACCTCACACAGGTACGAAGTGTCGACGCCGGGGACCTGGCCGTGGGGGTTGGCACCAACAGTGGCGTTCTCGCCGCGCTTGCTTAGAGGGAGAGCCTCGCGACGAGCGAGGAGGTCGGCCTCAATCGCCGCAAGCCTCTCAGCACTGGCGAACTTGCGGATGGCATAGCGGGCATCAGCAATGGGGTGGCGCTGGCCGGGGGTCTTGTGCGCAGGGACGCTGAACTTGAGGCCGTTGCCCTCAGCAGGGGCAGCGATGGCAGTGCCAGCGGCGGCAGCCAGAGCAACAAGAGTGCTAGAGGTCTTCATTGTGATGGTGGAGGTGAATAAGGGTAGAGAGGATGAGGAATGAGAGGAGAGATGCGGCCGAGGATGGTGCCAAGTGCCAAGGAGCGGGAGATCTTAATCTATTTGTACTTGTGCAAGAGGCGGTGCTTGGCATCTCAGCGGAGGCCCCGGACATAGTGTCACGGGCATGACGACCAACTACCCCGGCCCCGGTGTAGACTACCATCTTGTTCTACGGCTGAACGGTCATGGGCAAGTCCACCACGGCAGTTGAGGATCATTCGAGTAGGTAATTGGAGGGATCTAAAGGTGGGCATTTAAGTATCGGTCACAATATGGAGACCAACGGACAATCTTCATCTGGAAGGTCGGCTCCGTATATTGGAATTCCTGGGTAGCAAGCCGTCCTCAGAACCGAGCTTCACCCCGCTGTGGGACGCCCTTTATTGCTAGATGAGCAATTCTGGCTGCGCAAGACGTGGCTGAGCGGGCACAACACGACATCTAACTCTCCCTTACACGGGGCAAGGGGCAAATAAAAGAAGGTGACCGGGCCGGGAGAGCCTACTCGGCGGGATCCCCCTCAAGTGTTGGTGCGCTGCCGTAGCCCGAACTAGTAGGAGGTTCCGTCGTTGCCAATAAGTGACTCCGTTGGCTCGCTCGTGAGTGGTCGGCCGGGCGCGTGGATGCGAAACCAGCTGCCAATTTGGGACGTAGTGTCACGAACCTCAAGGTCTCGCAAACAACTGCTCGGGCAAACAATGCCTGCGACAAAGCAGCAAAACCGAAGCAATGCATGATGGAGAAACAATACGATGCCTTGATAGGTGGGCTGTAGAGCTCTCCACATGACAAAAGAAAAAGATATGAATTGGGTAGGAGGTTATCTTGTCGGTGACGAGCGGTGCCGTTGAAGGAAACGAAGTTTCGCTGATCACAGCCCTTGCATGACCTGGCCTGGCTGGCCTTGCCGATGTACCGAATAGCACGAGGTAGTAACGTTTCGGCAGAAGGCTTCTGTGTTCCGGGCGAAACCTAGCCCTGCAGCTCACCACCGCTAACAATGAGCCTCAATGCTGGTTGAGCCTCAGCGTCGCCCCTAGCGCCTGGGCATCGCAAATGGCCGAACAGGACTGCAGATAGCGATGTGCTATCGATGCGACCTTCTGTGCTACTGGCTGCCGATCAGTATCGGTTTCTTATTTCTTATTGTGCTGGATGCTACGCTATAGCAATCACGCATGGCTAGTTAACTCACCGGGTCATTTCTTTACATAATTCGGCGTCGTCCCCAGCCTCAAGACGGGGAGCACGATACTTGTCATTCCGCAAAGTTCTCCTCACTTCCTTGATTCCCACCTGGCCATTCGGCCTTTCCTCTAGCCAACGCCCATCAGGATAGTGTCGCCGACACCACAAACTGACGACAGGCGGTGCACAATCATGTCTCCTCAGTGGCTCAGTGTTCGCTCACGAGAAGTGCAGTCACTCTGTATCAACCTAGAGTGAGGGCTCCAATTTTCTCCTGAGTGGTTCCCGCCGCGGAGAGCGACAGCGGAAATTCACGTTGTCGCTCAACGAAACGAGATTGTGGCCCACTAACCACCACGCCAAAAAAACAGATGAAGAGAGTGATGGCGCAGCCCCTTGATGATCGGCGATACGCGGGGTGGCGGCGGTGACAAGGCCCAAGTAATTACCCCTCACAGCCGAAGAGCGCTGTTTCCAAAGCGACGGGAAAATGATATCACCTTGGTCTTGGCACGATTTGGTCTGTGGTCGGATCTTGTCGCTCGATCATCGTGTTTTTCTTTCTTCCCCCTATCCCACTCTTCAAGCTATTCGATTATTTAATCGTTCCAACCAGACTTTTTCCAGCCTGCGCGACTGCGTGTTCCCAGCGTCGAGAGATAACGTCACAGGGGTGATCACATAATGCAGTCGCCAAGGTAACACGCGGTGCTTATATATTGGCAGGCACACCTTATAAATCAACTGAGGCCCTGTTGCGTTGAACCAATGATTTCATCTTCTCGTAGATCTGTCTCTATCGGGCCCGCGCAGGCCTTTATGCAACGAATCAAACCCGCCATTTAGTGCCGAAAAGCCCGCTATGCTACCAAGGTGCGGGCGGGCGACGGCGTTCGCTGTCACAGTCGCATCCGCGTCTTCCCCGTGTTCCCCGGTCTCACGGCCAATTCATATGTATAGAGCTGTTGCGGCATTTCACAGCAAAAAAACTCTTCAACAACCACATAATACGAAGAAAATAATGGCAGAGTTATTTGTATCACTCGGCGCCAAGGGCGTCCGCCTGGTTGCGCCCGCCGACGCGAGCTTCAACGACCTGTGCAACAGCTACACCGGTGCCAAGGAGAGCTCCAACCCAAGCGCCGTGGCCTTGCCTGACTCCGCCGAGCAAGTTCAGACCATTGTGCAAGAATGCATTGCCACTGGCAAGCAAATCGCCGTCCGCGGTGGCGGTCATGACATGTATAAGCGTTACACCAAGGCCGACGCTGTCCTGATTGATTTACGATCGCTGAAAAGTGTCACTGTCGCAGCCGACAAGAAAACGGCTACAGTCGGAGCCGGCCTCACCAGTGAACAGCTTCTCGCGGAATTGGAGCCGCAGGGTCTTCAGGCCGTCACCGGCACCGGTGCCACTGTCGGCTTCGCTGGATGGAGCATGGGTGGTGGCTACGGCCCGCTGGACTCGCAATATGGCATCGGCGCCCACCAGATTGTTGGCGCAAAGATTGTCAATGGCGAAGGAAAGCTCATCGAAGCAGACGAGCGTCTGTTAAAGGCTATTCGTGGCGGCGCTGCTTTCTTCGGTATTGTCGTCGAGTTGACCGTCAAAGTCTACCCACTTGAGGGTGTAAGTGACAAGTTTAGCCAACCAACGTGGTGCATATTGGCAAACATGGATGGCTGACATGAACAGATTCAATCCGGAGTTTTCCTCTTCGAATCGTCGGACCTCGAAAAGACTGTTACAACTGTGCTCACTGCGTACAACGACCTCGCTAAAGATGGCCTCCCCAGTAACCTTTGCGTGCTGCCGATCATTATGCCTTTCCCCAACGCTGGAGTTGTTTTCGCTCTCTCTTATATTTGGAATGGTCCTGCTTCGGATGAGTCGCGTGCATGGGCTGACAAGATCGGAGCATTCGCTCCTCGCTTGCCTGGACCTCCAATCACAACGACTACCATGCTGACCATTCTTCGCAACCTGACCAAGATGATTCGACAGCACATCCGAGGCAACTGTCACAGCGCTTCCATCACTCACCTATCTCCACAAGCCATATCTGTTTTGGCTGCTCAGGCTGCCAAGATCCCTGCTGCGGGTAATGGCGGCTTTTCCTTACATATTGTGCGGAAAGACAGCCCGGCTTGCACCAGCACCGCCCCCGCTTCTGTCACCCCGTATGTTGTACCTCATGTATCAATTGATATTTTGGGAATAGTCGATATTGCTGGTTCAGAAGAAGTTGAGCAATTAATGGTTAGCTGGGCCCAAGAAGCTAGAAATGAGCTTGCCAAGGTGGATGCCGCTGCGAGCTTCACATATCTGCCCTTTACCCATCCCGACCATCTGAATCTCGAGGGTATTTACGGCGATAACCTGGAGTATATGCGCCAGATCAAAAAGGAACAGGATCCGAACAATATTTTCAACAACGGACTTGTTCGTTTGTAAATGTCCGAATACCTACTCCGCCGGCGCATACTATAGATGATGATACTACATAGATATGTATAATAATACATATGATATGATCTATATTAATCGAAAACAACTCATATGTAGATTGTTTAACTTTTGGAGCATCATTCGTCCCACCTTAACTGAGCTGGCATAGTCCTCCATTGGGCTGCCTGTGTGCTCAAATGCCTTCTTCAAGCATTAGTATTTTATAATGCAATAACTGATATTAATTTAAATTGGAATAATAATTATATGGCGTAATCAGATACTTTACGCACAGTCGATATTATATACATGACATAGACCAGTCTAGGCCCCTCGCGACCGTTGAAATAGGCAATGGTCTGCAGCAGATACCGCCACCGCAGCCCGCTAGTGTGTATGGCTTGCATTAGTGCACACCAGAAAATCCTACGTTTGCTTTATAACGGCCACTTATAGATTGACTCGTATGCAGAAATCGTAAGATAAAAATAGTACGATTGAACTAAGCCGATATGCTTGTAGTCAGGCACAATGATGTTGCGGAGAAGCTTCTCATAGTGTAGCTGATGAACTATATGATAGCAGTGATGGTATGATATCAATTCTTCTGAAGGCTCTTTGTAACTTCTCATGGCTCGAAAACGTATGCGGCGACGCCCTCATAAGTATAGCCTCCCTTTCGGACCGCATTTTCCATTTCTGCAGAGTTCACCGTGTAGAAATGGTCTCTGGCACCACCACTGTAGGCGCGATAGAATGGAACAGTGTCACCTCTGCTATCTGATGTGTACACATAACCAGTAATGCCCTCGTTGGTGTATCCGAGGCGCTGGACGGCGTTGTCGCGCTCGGCGGCCGAAGTGGTGTAGAAATGGTCCGACGCACTGGGTGAATAGGTACGGTACAGTGGAACAGTTTGGTCAACCTTTTTGGAATAAATGCGCGCAGCAATTCCTTCGGCCGTGTAACCAAGATTGTTGACTGCGTTGTTGTATTCATTGTAGTCAGTTGTGTAAAAATGATCTCGGGCGTTACCACTGTACGCGCGCCACAGCTCGGTGATCGTCTTCGCATTCGCCTCCTAGAAAAATTCTTAGCATGTGAGATACCACTTTGGTCAATATCTACTGCAGAAACTGCAAGAGATTGGTTAGAGATTCGTTCATACTGCAGTAGCAGGAGCGGCCGAGACGGAGGCGCAAAGGGCGGCAACTATAGTGAGGAAGCGCATTGTGGTAGAAATTATAGTGTCGGCGAATTGGACTTGTCCCAATGGCAAGAGCGAGGCATGTTTAGAGAGGAGGAGAGGCACATATTTATACCTCAACTGATGCCAGCTCCAAGCTATAGGAATCCTCTTTACCACGTTACACAGCAGCTTGGCTTCAGTGTTTCTTCCCAGCCACTACGGGATCTCCTTCCTAATTCCAACTGTGGCGGGACTGTTATACATTAAAGCTGAACGTATTGCATTGAGCTGAGATTCTTTGGAGGTGTGGAACGAGGTCTGGACTGCTTGCTGTAGTGTCACTCTACATAGTCTCATACATATACTATGCGGTCTGACTTCAGCTTGAAGTAACATTATCTTGGCATCATTTTGCAGAAGATGCTTGCTTGTTTTTGTGCGCTAATATTTGTGAAAACTTTGATTTGAATATAGACCGGCATAATTAATTGCAGCGAAATGGTTTTATCAGACATGTCTCACAGCCACCATCCCAGTAAGTAGCGTACTTGTATCTTCAGGACAACTTTTAGCGACAAGCTACCTTCCCAAGTATGTAGGGCATTTTCTTTTATGTTTTCGTATCGTGAACGACATCGAATCGTCCAACGGTAGTGCAGCTGTCTTACATATTCAGTTCAGCGTAGATAGATCATGGCGAGATCATGGTCAGTATTCGTTAGTTGGGAACTTGCTGCGAGCTCGGAGACTGTGGCCACACTTGAAGAACGCCCATGGGATCGGCAGCAACGCGACAGTAACGAAAGCAAAAACGCTCATAACCCAATCGATTCCAATGGTGTCATACGCTGTATCATATGGATTAACGATATGTTGCATATCAATTTAGACACGGCACAAACTGTGAATAATGAACAGCGCGAATGGGCCCGCAGAAGCAGAGCGGCCCAAGCTGTTAGCCCACGGCGCTGGCAACAACGGTTCCTTTGTATGTGTCTGCATTATACTGAAGGAAGCTCACAAACAGGAATAAATTACCCCACGCAAATGGAATAATTGCCCACTGCCGGGGTGGCCCATGAAATAGATGACTTGGCTGTCCAGGCATACCAGAACAATCCTGGTGGAACCCCAACCCTTCCAATCATCGTGGCATAGAGGCGGTGCTCTGGTGGCACTTTGGAGGGAGGGTATCTCGAAATCTGCGGTCGGCAAAATTTAGCATCGCAAGTGATGCAAGTTAGTGGTCCAAGTGCGCATCCGATAGCGACAGACAAGAAACCCAGACCGGATTGTTCAAGACTGAAGTGGTAGACATTCATGAAAGTGTAGGGAACCACTGCGAGGAAGCTGAACAGAACACCAAAATTGACGGCAATGTATAAGCATATCATAGCAACCAATGGCTCTACAAAGAGCATGTGAACCGGTCTGATTAATCCAACGTGGAGGAATCGCTTGATGCGCCCCAAAACAGGAGCAGGTGGAAGCTCATCCGCGCGGTTCTTTATGAGCTTTTGTTTTGACGGTAGCCGCATAAAGCTCTGTACCCATAAGAGCTAGAATCTGAGTTGCGACGGCAAAGAGCAGAAGAATGTACTGCGTCCATCGCCATCCTCGACGATGGACCGAAAAGGACCCCATACTGGCTACGTGAGGGATGAGAAGCGCGCATAGTCCTGTGCTTGTGATCTAGTAAGTACCCAATACCAGGTACCAAAATGGCATAATAATGTAAACTGTCATGGCACGGCCGCGTGTTTTGGGGTGAAATGTCTCCGCGATAGACCCTGATCCTATCGCCAACAATGGTCTCCAGCAAAAGCCAGCGGCGAAACGGAGGAAGCGGAGAGCACCGAAGCCATGTGCCAAGCTGCGTCTAAAGTAAATAATGTACCCACAAAAGTAGCTCCACGATAGGCGAGAGCTTCGGGAAACGGGGCGCCGAGCACTGGACCAAAGCAAAGGGTAAAGACATATAGCGACAGCGGACGGAGGGCTACAGCCTTGTCAACCTTGAATCAATCCACCAAGCCAGATTGCGCGGGTGTAACAATTGAGGTTCCTATTGACCTGTTTAGCCAAAAAAAAGGTATTAATATGACGAATCGTTTTAAAGGCGCGTCCGTCTTACGGAAGGAATGAACTCACGCAGTAAGGCCACCTGTCGAAGACATGGTGATCAAATGCCCCTTGCGCCTGGCTGACCAATTCAATAGATTTTCAGGATTGCTTTCCCATGGACCATCTTTACAGTCGATTTGTTTCTTCGTAGCGTGTTCAGAGCCAGCACCGCGTAGGTTGTTCCGCGGAGTAGTTGCTCGGTGGGTGTGTCAGTGGCAGCTTGCCCCGTTCGCGATGATGACGACGGCATGATCTCCGCACGCGTTCGAAAGTAGCTTCCAGGAGATGATTACGGCAGAAGGTCGTTTACGAAGGGGGGGNACTGTGTCCTTGAATATCTATTGCCATCTTGAGCCGTAATAACAGTGCATTGGAACATGTGGAACGCGTGGCGAATCGGTCGTCTTTCACGAACGCTCTTCTCGGTAGGATTAGCAAGGTAGCTAGGCCAAAAATAGGAAATTGTTACACTACGATGTGCTCTTAGAGGCAAAACTTTGCTCTTTCTTCTCTCGGTTTTGGGGCCCGGCGATGCTGATTCGTCGCTACTTTGCACGCTCGCAAGCTTCCACGGTTTTGGGGTAGCGCATCATCACCACATTGATGATTTTGTCATGGAAGGCATTTAGGAGCCGCAACGGGAATTATGTTGGCACACTAGTTAGAGGCACTTTTGCAACGCTGCATTTGTATTGAACTTGGACACTGGATAATTTATTTTCCATTAGCCGGGACCCCATGCAGCTTCCAGGGAATACCTCCTGTGCTCCTCAGGGCCTGTTTTTAGCAGGTTTCTAGCGGTCTTCGGGGTATACCTCCAGCGCCCTTCAAGGGTATACCTTCGACACTAAACAGGTACCCCGGAGACGCCAGGATGTACGAAGAGAGTGCTGGAGCCTTGCTGACACGAGCGCTGGATGTTTGCTACGAGGAGGCAGTTGAAGATGAAAAAGCACTTTCTAGAGACAGGCAACTGCTGGCTCACTCAGTGGTGCGCGCCACTGCGTCCGCCAAAATACAGTGACAGCACCTATTTACGCCTGCTGTAAAGCATCGCTAGTGGGTAGGGCTTTATGGCTCAGCCGGTTTCGCATTATCTTGTAAAAATATAGAGCTGCCTGCTGAATACTATGGAGTGGCTCCATAGCTAGAGGATAGTCTAGGTTCATATTGACCAATCTAAGCACTACTTCTTCTATTAAGACCGACTCTCTTAACCGAGTTGCAAGCCGATGATACTGCTCGGTGCGCTACCCTGCAGCTTCAACCCGACTCATTTGCAGGAAACAGTCCTACTGTATCTTGGTAGATAAGCCACCATTGCATGAATGTGGAACATACATGCACTTCATGACTTATAAGAAGCCCGTGGTCCTCGAATCGTTCCACTAGTGAAGGAGTCCATTGACGAATGGCCGATGCTTTGAGCGCGCATGTACTTTTCAAGTCTTGAAATTCGAACGCATTCCTCCAATTTAGCAGTGGGTTACTCGCCTGCAGCTACCTTTTTGCGGGCGTCAGAACAGACAATGTTGAGAGCAATGCCACCAATTTGGAACAGGCCTTCCCAGGGCATATTGTCTTCCATTGCCAGCATCACAGCGAGAAGCTACAGAGCACTGGTACTCCCGTCTCTTAAAAGAATCCCACACATGCCATCTCGCTGGCATCACTCCTCTGCGATAAAACATAATATCGTAGTATTGGACGAATGCTTCCCAGTCTACCCTCGGTTCGACTTTGACTATTCCATCAAGTATTACACTTCGACACGTCCGGATCAACTCCCTTCTCGCGTTAAAGATGCAACCATTATTGTCACATCTGATACACGGATCACTCGTGAGGGCATTCTTTCAGCCAGAAAACTTCAGCTTGTCGCCACTAATAGCACCGGAACTGATTCAATCGATACGACCACACTCCGCGAGCTCGGCATTGTGCTTTGCAATGTACCAGCCCAAAGCACGGAATCCGTGGCCGAGCACGCCCTGGCACTCTATTACGGATTACGGAGAAACATACTAGAGATGCACCGGCTAACCATGGAAGGGAAAGCGTGGAACATTGTCGGTAAATCGCAATTGCGGCTGCAGCATACTAGGACACTACCTCGGACGAATGCTGAAGAGACTTTAGTCGTCATCGGATATGGAGCTTTAGGTATGTTTTTTTTTTCGGAGAGCAAGGGGTGGTCATGACACTGAACCATGTGCTGACAAACCGTGGGAAAAGGCAGGAGAGTCGAGTCTTTAGGCGAAGCATTGGGCATGCAAACCCTCATCGCCGAACGTAAAGCCGCCCCCACGATTCGGCCCGGCCGTGTACCGTTCTTGCAGTGCCTGAAACTAGGAACTGTCTTTATTATCACCGCCCCTCTGAACGAAACTACCCGCGGTATGATGGGCGAATTGGAGTTTGCTGCCATGCACCCTACTTCCCTCCTCATTAATGTTGGTCGAGGGGGCATCATCAACGAAGACGCTCTCGTCAGCGCGCTTCGGCAAGGCCACATCGGCGGCGCTGCAGTGGACGTCTACGAAGACGAGCCGGCTACTCCACCAAATTCGCCGCTTCTTGATCCGTCGATTCCAAATTTGCTGTTGTCGCCACACATAGCTTGGTACTCAAAACGGACGATCAAAAACACACTTCTTACACAGAAAGCCAACCTTGAAGGATTTGTTGCGGGTAAATTGATTAATGTTGTGATTCCTCCTAAGGCGAACTGGTTGACCGAGGGTCGGGGTCAGGGACAGCTCAGCTTAAGATAGCATTTATTTCACCTTCGTTTAAGCATAGCGTATGAAGCTGCACAGCTTTGTGTTAGCCAGGCAACGACGCTTCCAAGCTTGCATATCACCGGGGAACCTCTTTCATCAGCCTCCGTACTGCAAAATTCTCGCTAATAATTATCTACGTATTTCTTTTGATCTACGCTTCATTTCGTCCGTAGGAGCAGGCCCACACTATGATTACGTCTAGGAGCCTTATTTATGGCTATCCTAATTGGCTCTGTGCGTTGTTTCATGTGTTGCCTTCGCCTGATTCATTTTTGCCATGCCGTTCGAGATTGCTGATAAGGTTAATGATAATGACAAAACCGGTGATTACATGGCTCTTTTGTCTTGTATCAAAGGCAAACTCGGACGCAATCATGCATATTTGGTGGGGGATATGGCGGTAAACGTGTACCTTTTTNGGGGGGGGGGGGGNTCAACGGGCCGCCTCCCTCACGAGAGGTTGAAGTACTTCGTGCGACAGAATCAAGGTCGGGCCGGACCGCTGTCTCGTCTGCAATGATGTGCTGCTGCATGTCTTAGAGTCATTTCGGATGCAGCTCATGCGCTGCCGCTTGAGACATCGTAAAGTACAGCAGTCGCAGTCGTGCCCGAATTTCGAAGCAGGTAGCAATTACGATTCTGGTGTGGGACGAGGTGTCCAAATAGTTTCGGGTTGCACTACCAAGATACCACACCGTGGTTGTTAGGCTCCGAGGGTGCAGCAAACATTTTGGAACTGTATGTCTACCAGCATTTGCACGCTACATTGTGGAGGGTTATACTCGTAGAAGAAGCCTTCCTAGCAAAGGACAACGCCAGAAGTCCATAAATATTTGCGGTACAACTCTATCAAGTTTACAATTTTGGTCGAGCCGAGCGTTGATCTCGTCATGCTGGCCTGGCATAATGTCACTAACGAGCTGAAGTAGTGGTCCCACTGACTTGGTTCTGTATACCTGAAAGAAGAGTTGCCAGGGAACCGCTACGGGCACTTTTCTGGTGGCACATCACCCGTAGCGAGCGGCGCTGTCACACCTGCCATAATATTGCTATTCAGGCGGCGCATGGTATCGTTTTCAGCCTAGGTATTGATTACCTGCCCAAACTAGCGGCAGGGTTCGATCTACCGAAGGGCGAGGCCCAAACAACGTTGCTCGAGTGGCGGAGGGGATCAGCGCTAGTTGAGCTCACTTGCGGATCTGACTGTTTAAAAAGCGGGCGAACTGCCGAGCTATACAGCTATACTCCTATTTCAGTCATGTCTCGAAACAGACGCTAGAATGCTGGGCTCTATGCGTGGATGAGGATAAAGGGAACCTCCGAAAATTTTCTTGCTTGACGGTGGAGGAGGAATAAGACGCAGACAGCCACAACGTCGCTCAGCTAACACAGCATTGACTCCTCGCCGGGGATCGCTGTGGATCTGCCTATGTCGCCTACGGCAGGGGTATTTGCGGCTCAGCGTGCAGCATGCTCCGAGCCAGGTCACGCAGAGAAGAGCCGTAACCGTCACTATCGTTCTACCTTGGTAGGTTTTTGACAAGCAACATGCGTGATGAGACCATAATCTAGAAGCAGAAGTGGATTTTCAGCAGGTTGGCCAATATGTTTGGTCATTCTCGAGCCTGTTCATCTACGGCAGGAGCCGCCTGCGTGATACCCTCTACTGGTGCGCAGGACTACAGAGGGGTGTGACGCTTGACGCTTTAGTGACAGATACTTTCAGAGTCTGACTCTCAAAACGCACTAACGTGGAACCCCAAACCGTACCGGCATACCAGTCACGTAAACCCGCCTACCAGGAAAATCATATACTTCCTCAATTGCGGCCACCACATAGCTCGTGCCCTTCAGCCTGCTTCGCTCCGCGTCCGGAATCTCCTTGTCATTCTCCACCATCTTACAGCTCCCATTGCATGACAATTCAATTTTTGCAATGCGGGCGCTGCTAGCTACACCGCCTCGCTTTCCACAACACTCTATAACCAGCCTCCGCGGAAGGCTGGAAACAGTTTTCGGTGTCTCGGCTACCATCCTACAATTTGCTCATCCGCAAATGGAATATCGCCTCATGTCTCACACGACTAAACCTTGTTAGCGCCCATCCCATGCATGATAAATTAATATATCAACGGCCGGGTAGCGGCTGAAAATGGAACGTAAAACAGCCGGCAGATATAAGCGGCCAGATCAGCAGCAAAGAGACTAAGAAGTACATCAACCGTTGAGAATATATAGATAACATTGCGACTACTGCTACCTACTGTAAATTGATTCCCGGTATCGGACATGGCGTTGTCATGGACAAGAGTGTCGAGTATGCAGTGTTGTATGAGACAACAGTCGGCAATGTCACGACGGAAGCCAGGCTCAGCTGACGACAAGATCTAGGACCCGAGACTGGTTAATATTCCGTGACAGGAGCTGAAGCCAAAATATAGCTGCGATTATGGGTATGATGGGTCATCCCTATAACGCTGTTTTCACGGGTGCAACCAGAACGTGCCAAACAGGAACCTCAATGTAGCACAATCCCGAGCACAGATTGGGTAAAGTAACTATTCGCAAGGAGAATAAAAGATATTTGTAAAGGGAAGCTCTCCCGAAACTAGTTTATACAAAGTTTAATGTTATTTTCATAAGATATTGATGAAGCTAGCTCCTCCATTTCTCACCATTCGTCAGTCTCAGTCTACACGCTATTCTTCTTGCAAAACAGGCTGCGATAGTTTGGTCTAGATACTAGGTGCTGGGCAGTATTATGGGCCTCACCTGTGAGCAGTGAGCTCCGCGATGGAGAACCATGGAAGTTTGTCCACTAAACATCTCAACGATGTGGTATTCAAGAGGGACTTAGATATCATGACGAGTCTAAGCGTAAGACCCCGTCGATGCCGTGACTGTGCATGTAAAACATATGCAGACATGGAACATGCCCTGAGGGAGAGTTCCGTTCACCCCTGATGCTGTGAATTTTGCGAGACTGTCTCATGCAGTCATACGCTGTCACTCGACTTAGTAAGGTGAGCGACAACGGTCTCATGCATTGCAGGTCGATGTGTTGGAATCGGTGAAGCAATTGCCATCCTGGTATTGGAAGTCACCCATAGCAGATATATCAACTAAGCTTCAGGATACAATAACGTCTCCTGTGACGATATACAGGCAGTGTCAATATTGAACTTGAATATAGAAACACACCAAACACTTTGAAAAGGTACAAGATGCTCTTAAATGGCAACATGAACCCAATTCCACAAGACTTGGCAACTGCAGCACCCTCCGCGCCAGCCAATGTTGACGAGAGTGGCGATGTCTATGCCCAAGTTATTCGGCAGTTTGACTTGGACCCGGACAACATCGAGACCATATCGCCATGCACCCCCCTCCAACGCGATGTGCTGAACTGGGCTGCCAACGATGAACGGCTGGCTGTTGGCCATGTCATCTACGAGATCCCGAAGAGCCTTGATGTCTGGCAGTTGGCAAAAGCCTGGGAAGAGGTTGTTCGCCAGACTCCAGTCTTGCGAACACGCACATTTTCAACCAAATTTGGGGAGCAATTTCAGGTCGTTCTGTCGAAAAACTTCGTGTGGGCGGGCATACTATGCCACGACGTGAAGACGGTCGTTGAAGATGAAGCGATCGCCGCGACGACTGGAATTCAGTGCAATCGATACGCCGTTCTCGACAGTCCGAACACGAAGCAAAGACTTCTCATCTGGACTTTCAGCCATGCCCTGGTAGATATTGCTTTCCAAAAGCGTATCCTTCGAAGAGTCTTGGCAGCTTACGAGAGCCAGCACTCTATGGAGATAGAGATGCTGCTGAGCAACCATGCCAAAAGTCCAGAATGCATAGCCAGCTTTTGGGAACAGCACTTTACCAACCTTACTGCATCTGTGTTTCCAACTCTACCATCTTCTGTGAGTGTACCTCATCCTATTGCACGGGCGGAGCATCGCATTTCGTATGCAGACTCGAGCCAGCAGCAGTGGAGCGACGGGACCGTTTGCCGAGCAGCGCTTGCGATACTTCTCGCTCAATATACCGATGCTTCAGAAGCATTGTTCGGCGAGGTGGTAGAACGCCCTTCAGCCTACACAGGCTTGGGGTCGATCGATGGTCCTACACGAACCGTGGTACCAACTCGTGTACTGTGCCCTCGTCAGCTATCCATTTCGGAGCTCATGCGAGCCATCACTTCTGACGAGGTTGCTGCCAGCGAGTTTGAAAATATTGGTCTGGATGGAATCCGCCATGCGGGGGTGTTCAGTTCTTCTGCTTGTGAATTTCAAACCGTACTAGTTGTCACGACTGGTGATGGCCAACACGCCTCCCCCGCGTTTCATCGGACGGTTGTAGAGTCCGACAGATTCATACCATGCACCGACCGGGCCTTGCTACTCAATTGCTTGGTGACTGAGAGTTCAACGGTGTTAGTCGCACGATATGACCCAAATGTCATAGACGCTCTGCAGATGCCTCGCTTTTTAGGACAACTGGGCTTTTTGATCAAGCAACTCCAGAGCCAGAGCACAGATTTCCCTATTGCGCAACTGGAGTTCATCACACCGGAGGATAGAGTCGAGATTGAAAATTGGAATTCGGCTCAGCTTCGAACACGTGAGATCTGCATCCACGACGTAATATCCGATAGGGCTGTTGACACGCCACACAATCCCGCCATCCTAGCTTGGGACGGCGAATGGTCGTACAGGCAACTAGAAGATATTTCCTCACGGCTGGCTGCGTATATCCAATCTCAGAATTTTTATTTCGGGCAAGCAGTGCCACTGTGCTTCGAGAAGTCCAAGTGGATGGTTGTAGCCATGCTCGCGGTGCTCAAGGCTGGTCAGGCGTTCACACTCATAGACCCATCTAGTCCGCCGGAGAGGATTGCTAAAATCTGTCGGCAAGCTTCTGCCACCGTTGCTCTCACTACTGCAGCGCAACTTGATAAGATGCGAGCAAACTCATCGCACTGCATTGTTGTCGACGAGGACCTTTTCCAGTCTCTGCCATGTGATGGCCCTCGATTCACAAGCGCCGTAAAACCACATGATTTGGCCTACATTATCTTCACTTCTGGTAGCACGGGCGAACCAAAAGGCAGTTTGATCGAGCATCGGGGATTTGCATCATGTTCGCGTGAATTTGGCCCCGCACTTGGTATCAGCAACCACTCGCGTGTCCTCCAATTCGCTTCATATGCTTTTGGCGCATGTCTGGTAGAAACTTTAACTACCTTGATGCAGGGTGGTTGTGTTTGTATTCCTTCGGAAGATGAACGCACGAACAATATTCCGGGTTTTATCAACCATGTGGGGGTCAATTGGGCACTTTTTACTCCTTCATTTATCGGAGCCATCGATCCAATGAGCGTCCCTGCTGTGCAAACCCTGGTATTAGGTGGAGAGCCGATATCAGTAGAGATCAGAGACGCCTGGGCGTCCCAGACTCGGCTTTTGTACGCCTACGGCCAGAGTGAGACCTCCACAATCTGCAGCGTGGCTCATGTCAGCCCAGACACTACTGATCTTAACAATATTGGCCGCGGCGCAGGCGCCGGACTTTGGATCACCAATCCTAATGACATAAACCAACTGGCGCCGATCGGCACCGTAGGCGAGTTGATGATCGAAAGTTCTGGGGTTGCAAAGGGCTACATCGCTGGTGGGCCACATGACAAGTGGACGTTTCTTACTGTAGCCCCTGCCTGGTACTCCACGAAGCAGCAGCTCGGTGTCAGATTCTACAAGACTGGAGACCTCGTGTATTACAGGTCTGATGGTACTGTGGCTTACCTGGGAAGGAGGGACGCTCAGATAAAGATTGGAGGTCAACGCGTGGAACTCGGTGATGTGGAAAGCAATTTGCGCCATCGATTGCCCAGCCATCTGACGGCCGTTGTTGAGAGTTTAAAACGACCAAACACGTCCGATAGAGTCATCTTGGTTGCTTTCGTGGTAGGGCCATCCCAACCTGAAGATGAGTCAACTCCATATGCAATGTCAGGAACGGATGCCTTCGTCATGGAGGATATTCATGCGAACCGCCTAGGGACGTCGCTGCAGCAGAGCGTTCCTAGATACTGCCTTCCATCGTATTATATTCGCATGAAGAAGCTTCCGACCACCACCACAGGAAAAATAGATCGAAGGAAGCTTCGATCAATTGGTGGTAGGCTGGTAGATGCGAGGTCTCGCGCTCCACTCGCTCAGATAAAGCCGGAGCTTCCGCGCACTGCTATAAGCAATGTTTGCAGAGAAAGACTTCGATCTATTAGCAGTGATTCAGTGGAGCAGCGAGTAGCTAGGACTGCTCTTCAGCTTGTTCCTCAGCCAATTCAAAAGCCTGATACACTGGCAGTTGCGGAATTGACGACCATAGAAGATGTGTGGCGACAAATCTTCAACATTAGAGCAGTCTCTCTCAACATTGAAGCTAGCTTTTTCGAATTAGGTGGAGATTCTATTACCGCCATTAAAATGGTCAATATGGCAAGGTCATCCGGGATACTACTGAAAGTGTCGGACATCTTCCAGAATCCTGTGCTTGCCCGCCTCCGCACAGTTGTCAACGACATTTCTGTGCCAGATACCCAGATTCCTTCGTTGAGTTTTGATGGTCCTGTTGAGCAATCATATTCACAGGGTCGGTTGTGGTTTCTTGAGCAACTGGATATAGGTGTCAACTGGTATACGATTCCCTACGCAGTTCGCCTGCAAGGACCACTGGATATTGATGCTCTCAACGGTGCTTTCCTTGCACTGGAGCAGCGGCATGAAACGCTTCGTACTACCTTTGAGGATCAAGATGGCGTGGGAGTGCAAATTGTTCACGACACTCTTCTAGATACGTTGACAATCGTGGATGCGACAGCCGACAACACCGACTACCTTCAACTCCTAAAAGAAGAACAAGCTGCTCCCTTTGATCTGACGTCGAAGGCTGGGTGGAGGGCATGTTTGATCAAACTTGGCAATAGTTGCCATATTTTGTCTATTGTTATGCACCATATCATCGCTGATGGTTGGTCCATTGACGTACTTCGAAGGGACCTCGGTCAAGCCTACTCCGCCGCTCTACACGGTTCGGATTTTTCATTGGCCTTGAGCCAGCTCCCAATACAGTACAGAGACTTTTCTGTGTGGCAAAAGCAAGCCAATCAGGTTGCCGAGCATGAAAAACAACTCCAGTACTGGCGAAAGCAGCTTGCAGGCTGTTCCCCCGCTAGATTGCCAACTGACTTCCATCGACCGACTTTACTTTCTGGTAAAGCTACTACCGTCCCGGTTACTATTACTGGGGAGCTTTACCAGAAACTGCAAAGATTTTGCAACTCATTCAACGTGACATTTTTCGTTGTGCTTCTAGCGACCTATCGCGCTGCCCACTACCGCCTTTCAGGAGCTGACGACGCTGTTATTGGCACACCGATGGCCAATCGCAACCGACCCGAGCTGGAGAACCTCGTCGGCTTCTTTGTCAATACTCAGTGTATGCGAATTCGGGTCGATGATGAAGAGACTTTTGAAAGCTTGGTGCGTCAAGTTCGCTCAACAACGACTGCCGCTTTTGAACACGAAGATGTGCCCTTTGAACGTGTCGTATCTGCGATGCTGCCTGGGTCACGAGATCTATCACAAAATCCTTTAGCGCAGCTCATTTTTGCGATTCATTCCCACAAAGATCTTGGCAAATTTGAGCTCGATGGTCTTGAATCAGTGCCACTGCAGACTGAAGCCTACAGTCGATTTGATGCAGAGTTCCACTTCTTTCATGCACCTGATGGGCTGGCTGGCTACATAAACTTCGCCACCGAGCTATTCAAACTCGGGACAATGCAAAATGTTGTGAGCGTATTTATGCAGATTCTGCGTCATAGCCTCGACCACCCTCAGACACTGATCTCAGTCATTCCACTCGCTGACGGTGTGGCGGACCTCTGCAATATGGGACTGATGAGAATGAATGAAGTGGAATACCCGCGAGACTCGAGTGTGGTGGACATTTTCCGCAGCGAAGCGTCCAAAAGTCCAGATGCAATCGCAGTCATTGACTCTTCATCTCGCTTGACGTATGCCGAGCTGGATCATCAGTCTGATCTGCTCGAGAATTGGCTTCGTCGACAAAAACTCCCCGACGAGGCGTTGGTTGTAGTACTCGCACCACGGTCATGCGAGACAATTGTTGCCTTCCTTGGAATTATGAAGGCCAACCTGGCTTATCTCCCATTGGACATCAAGTCTCCTGCTACGCGCATAAATTACGTTGTTTCCACATTGCCTAGCCGCACAATTGCGTTGCTGGGTAGGGACGAGCTTGCGGCTCCTTTCCAATTACCTGCTTTGGAACTTACACGTATTTCCGAGGCCCTAAAAAAAGCTTCTGTTACAACCCATTTGAGCGACTATAGAGATATATCTCTTTTGAAACCTTCAGCAACGAGTCTTGCTTATGTTCTATATACTTCCGGCTCAACTGGCAAGCCAAAGGGTGTCATGATTGAGCACCGTGCTATTCTACGACTTGCCAAAGGTCGCATTGGAAACTATCGATTTCTTCGTGGAGATGTCATGGCTCACATGTTTAATACTGCCTTCGACGGTGCGACATACGAAATCTATCTAACGCTTCTAAACGGCGGAACGTTAGTGTGTGTTGATTACATGACCACTTTAACCCCAAAAGCTCTTGAAGCCATCTTCATGGAAGAAAAGATCAATGCTTCCATCATGGCTCCTGCATTGCTAAAACTGTATCTGGCTGATGCTCGCGATGCCTTGAAAGGACTCGATATGTTGATGTGCGGTGGAGATCGATTTCATCCCCAGGACGCAATCGACGCGCAGAAACTGATCCGAGGTGACTGCTACAATGGATACGGGCCAACTGAGAATGCAGTGTGCAGTACTTTATACAAGGTGGATCCTAGTGATCCATTCGTGAATGGTCTTCCGCTGGGGCGAGCATTCGACAATTCGGGAGCTTACATTGCCGATCCGAACCAGGAACTTGTCGGGCCTGGAATTATGGGTGAGCTCGTTGTGACTGGCGACGGTCTTGCTCGGGGTTATATGAATAAATCATTGGATAAAAACCGATTCATTACCATCACCATCGATGGTAAGCCCGAAAGGGCATACCGGACAGGTGATCGTGCGCGTTACCGAGTAGGGGATGGCCTCATCGAATTCTTTGGGCGCATGGACTTCCAGTTCAAGGTTCGAGGCAACCGCATCGAGGCTGCGGAAGTCGAGGATGCGATCCTTAGTCATCCCTCTGTCCGTAATGCTGCCGTTGTCCTTCGCGTTGAAGGCAAGCACGAGCCGGAAATGGTCGGGTTTGTTGTGTCCGAGCACGACGATACCACCGAGCAAGAGGCGGCCAGCAACCAAGTTGAAGGCTGGCAAGAGTTTTTTGAGAACGGCACCTACACCGAACTGGGTACCGTCAGTTCTTCGGAAACTGGCAAAGACTTCAAAGGTTGGACGTCAATGTACGATGGAAGTGAAATCGACAAAGCAGAAATGCAAGAGTGGTTGGATGACACGATTCATACGCTCACCGATGGTCAGACGCTGTGCCATATTCTTGAGATCGGAACGGGGTCTGGCATGGTGCTGTTCAATCTCGGCCCGCTGCAAAGTTACATTGGTCTCGAACCCTCCAAATCGGCAGCTGCGTTTGTCAATAAGGCGATCATGTCTACCCCAGCCCTTTCGGGCAAGGCCGAGGTTTTTGTCGGCACCGCGATAGACAATGATCACTTTGGTGACTCGCACCCCGATCTTGTACTTCTCAATTCCGTTACACAGTATTTTCCCACGCAAAACTACCTGGCGCAGGTTGTGGACACTCTGGCACACATGAGCGGCGTTAAACGCATCTTCTTCGGAGATGTGCGATCTCACGCGACAAACAGACACTTTCTTGCTGGAAGGGCTCTCTGTACGCTCGGAGATAAGACAACCAAAGAAGAAGTTCGGAACAAGATGCTAGAGCTGGAGGAACGAGAAGAGGAGCTCCTTGTGGAACCAGCCTTCTTCACCAGACTGGCGGAGCGGCTCCCCGAATTGATTAGACTTGTCGAAATTGTCCCAAAGAATATGCAGGCTACAAATGAGTTGAGTGCATATCGTTATGCAGCCGTGGTACATCTGCATAACTCAGATGAGCCTAAGCGCCCCGTGTATTCGATTGAGAAGGAAGACTGGGTTGACTTTCAAGCGTCCCACATGCACAAGGCTGGCCTTGCGGAATATCTGCGACTTTCTGAGGACCGTATGACTGTGGCTATTTGCAACATTCCATGCGGGAAGTCGATTTTCGAGCGACGCATCGTTGAAAGCCTCGACGATCACAGTGAGGATGCACCACAAGCGAGCCTAGATGGTGCAGCCTGGATCTCAGCTGTCCGCGCGAATGCCGAAACGCAGCCATCTTTGACTGTCCCTGACCTTGCGCAGCTCGCTGACAACTTTGGATTCCGTGTGGAAGTTAGTGCAGCACGACAATGGTCTCAAAGCGGCGCGCTGGACGCTATCTTCCATCGCTACCCGACAGCTCAGCCAGCAACCCGTACGCTGTTCCACTTTCCTTCTGATAATGACATTCGAGCATCTGGTATCCTCACCAATCAACCACTACAGAGGCTCCAGCGGCGGCGTATCGCCGCAGAAGTCCGCGAATGGCTCAAAGACCGCATTCCGTCTTACATGATTCCCGCCCACATTGTGTCAATAGACCAAATGCCGCTGAATTCCAGTGGTAAAGTTGATCGGAAGGAGCTGTCTCGTCAATCCCTGGATATCAAGACGCGCCAAAATTCAGCGCCAGCGTCAGCACCATTGTTTGCTCTTGGCGAAATTGAAGTCAGGTTGTGTGAGGAGTTGACAAAGACGTTTGAGGCGGACGTCAATATCACAGACGACTTTTTCAAGCTTGGCGGACACTCGCTACTTGCCACAAAACTTGTCGCTCGAATCAGCCAAAGCATCGGAGCTCGTCTTACTGTGAAGGATATATTTGATTACCCGGTCTTTTTGGATCTCGCGGGAATCATCAGCCAGCAGTTGTCCTTGCAGAACGCCCTGCCGACTGCATCAGCCAGCGACCGGAGCAAGCCAGGAGCTGCGGGCGTGGCTTCAACTACTGAGATGGAATCAGTACTTTGTGAAGAGTTTTCAAATCTCCTTGGTATAGACGTTGGAATCACGGACAACTTTTTTGACCTCGGCGGGCATTCACTCATGGCCACAAGACTGGCGGCGCGCATTGGTCGTCGACTGAATATTACGTTCTCGGTAAAGGACATCTTTGATCATCCCGTTCTCTTCCAGCTTGCTGCTAAGCTGGATGTTGCCCAGTTGGAGAGTCCCAAGGGAGGCAACAACAAGCTACCTGAATATGCACCATTTCAGCTCATCCCCGGGGAGGATGTGCAAAAGTTTCTTCAAGATCATATCTACCCGTATTTGGAGGTTCCACATGACAGAGTTCAGGACGTTTATCCAGTCACACATATCCAGAAATCCTTTCTCCAGGATTTATTGGGACACCCAAAACCTCTTGTACCATTTTACATTGAGTTCCCAGCCGACTCAGATCCCCATGCCTTAGTTGGGGCATGCACATCTCTGGTTGACAATTACGACATTTTTAGAACAGTATTTTTGAAAACAGAGGCTGGGTATTATCAGGTGGTATTGAGTGAGCTCGATCTGGCAATCGACATTGTTGAAACAGAGGAGAATGTTCATACAGCAACCAGCGCCATTGTCGATCAGGTTGCAGAAGAACCCGTCCACATCAACCAACGATTGATGCGAGTTATTATTCTCAAGCAATCGTCATCAGTACGAGTGCTTTTGTGGGTATCGCACGCACTGTATGATGGTTTGGGTTGGCAGCACACAGTGCGAGACCTCCACATCCTCTCCAAGAACGGAACGCTCCCGTCAGCATATCAGTTTTCGCGCTACTTGCAATTTGTCGACCACACTCGCAAGGAGAGCTGTGCTTTTTGGCGCGATGTTATACAAAACTCACCTGTTACATTTCTGCCAGTCGCCAACCGGGAGCTGGAGAACGGCGCCCCGAGGGGATTGTACACGGGAAAGATCATATGCCCGCCCTCGCAGGTCTATACCAGCCGCATTACACAGGCCACAGTATTTAATGCTGCGTGTGCCATAGTATTATCTGAGGAGACTGGCTCAACCGATCTTCTTTTCGGTCGAATTGTGTCGGGAAGGCAAGGGTTGCCAGCTAGCTGGCCCAATATCATTGGCCCATGCACAAACGCAGTACCGGTGCGTGCTCTGGTGGATAGGGGAGGAAACCATGAAAAAATGCTCTTTGATATGCAGGAACAATATCTCCTAAGCCTTCCGTTTGAGACCTTGGGGTTCGACGAAATTCAGCGCAACTGCACGGATTGGCCAGCAACTGTGACCAACTTTGGCATCTGCACGATATACCAGAATTTTGAGTATCACCCCGGCAGCGAAATAGATGAGCAGCGAATTGAGTTGGGCATCTTGGCGAAGCAATCTGACCTTGCCAAGGAAGAGCCACTTTACGACTTTGCTATAGCAGGAGAGCTTGAACCTGACGGTGTTAACTTGCAGGTTACTGTGGTTGCGGATTTGAAGAAGTTCAGCGAAGAGTGGGCAACAGGTATGCTAGAAAAGTTTTGCAAGACGTTCCAAGAGTTGAATGCGTCTTTATGAGGAATGGAATGAGTCATGGATATATCGTTGCTATATTACACAGAAGGCTACTATAATTAAGCCCCTGCCGGCAAGGGACACCATCAAAGCTAATGCCAAGTATGTCCGGTAACGGAGATGGGGCTATTATCAAGCTACTGCGTGCTTGAATATGTGGATAGTAGCCCTTTGACTCTATTCCGAACAGATTCGTAAGCTGGCGCTCCGAGAAATTATTATGCCGCCGAATTTCTAGTAAATACAAGATACTGATATCATGCCCAATATTGACGCCTGGTATATGTATCGTGTCTCAAGGCTAACAATCTACTACAAAAGTAGCCCTTTGGTTGCCGGATAGTATTCGCAATGCCATCCCGCGGGGCATCCGCCTGCAGTCTATTGATAAGTTAGAAGGATCCGAAGGTCTCATATTAAGTTTCATCTTACCTGCCAATTGCCAACAGCATCACAAGCCTGCCACCCCTCGGGATTGTGGCTGCAGCGGAACGCTCCTGGTGTGCACTTGCCAGCAGCTTGGCGGAAGCGTAGATGCGGTATCCCTGCTTCTGCACGGCGCCGCATGTCTTCGCCTGTGTGATCTTCATGATGAGGAATATCCGTCGGTCTTGGAATAGATTTCAGTATTGAAGTATGGGTGACAGCGTAGACCGTTGGCGGGCAAGAGGTGGTTGACGACTGGGCGCTTGATGTAGTGGTTGTAGTTGTGGTTGTGGTTGTTGTCGAAGACGTCGTGGTGGAGATACTTGTTAATGTACTTGTACTACTGGGTGTCGCAGATGTTGATGAGGTTGGAGAAGATGTGGAGCTTGAGGTTGTTGAACTGGCCGTGGAAGAGGAAGAGGTCGGCGAAGTCGATGAGCTTGATGAGCTCGACGTGCTTATAGAGCTTGTCGAAATTGTAGAACTTGTTGAAGAAGAAGTAGCAGATGTGGTAGATGAGGTAAATGAGGTAGACGTGGTAGATGAGGTTACTGAAGAAGTTCTTTCCACAGTTGATGTTGTCGATGAAGCTGTGCTGGTGCTGTCTGTTGTCGTGGTTGGTGAGGTACTCGATGTAGCAGTCGAAGTTGAACTCGACGAAGAGCTGCTCGACGTTTGGCTGGTAGAACTTGGTGATGAAGTTGATGAGCTTGTCAATGAGTCGGTATTAATGACGGGTTCTGGGTTTGTAGCACTTGTTGCTGTACTGGAACTTGATGTCAAAGATGTGGTACATGTCAGAGTCGTCGATTTGATCGTTGTAGACGTGCTGCTTGTCGTGGACGTGCTACCTGTCCTGGACATGCTACTTGTCGTGGACGTGCTGCTTGTCGTAGATGTCGCATCTGTACTGCTCATCGGTGTGATGCTGGTCGTGACCGTGGAGGTACTGGTCGTTGTAATAGTCGAGGTGGTTTTCGAGGTTGACGATGAGCTTGCGGTCGTATCGCCAGTCGAAGTTGAGACGCTTGAGCTGCTAGAGCTTGGTGAAGTACTCGTCATTGAGCTAGTTGAGCTACTACTAGTTGGACTACTAGTCGATGAGCTGCTTCGAGTCGCTGACTTTGAAGTCGTGGATGACTCAGTGGATGTACTCGAGGTACTTGACGTGCTTGACGTGCTTGAGCTCGGTGTTTCCAGAGCACTCGACGTTGGTTGTGTCGAACTTGTCGAGCTCGAGGTAGTAGAAGTCTCGGATTTTGTGGAGCTAGCTCGTAGAAGTTGCACTTGTCATCTCCGAGGATGAGATCTTCGTTGAGCTTGTGCCCTCGGTTGTCCTCGAGGTGCTAGAGGAGCCGGTTGTTGTTGATCTGTCACTAATTGGTATGCTGGGTGTAGACACAGTTTCAGATGTGCTGCCATCATTTTTTGTGGTTGATGAACTCCGCAGTTCTGATGCTGATATTGAGGTATTCGAAGATTGGGTAGTAGTCACAGGTTGCGTCTTCGTGCCTGTACTCACGACACTGGCAACCTTTGACTCTATTACAACGCTTGTTTCTCTGTTTTGGGTGGTTCTTTTAGATTGCGAGGCCCTTGATGAACAAGAATTCTGTGATGATTTGCTATTGGGTTTGAGTGTTGGCTGAACAACTTCGGTCCGCGTATCTTGAGTGGCGCCAGTTGTCTTCGGTCGTGGCCGCATACTCGTTACGAGAGGCACTGTCTTATAATCGCAAGTAGTGATGGTAGATCCAGCAACTACAATTGTCTTTTCAATCGTAATTGTAGCGTAGATTTCTTCGGTTTCGCGATCAGTTGGGTAAGGTGACGGATTTCTTGTCTCGGTTGTCAAAACGAGTCTGGTTGCGGTTGCTTGAGATACTTGTAAGTGCCTAATCCGGTATGCTCATTGATTCCTTCTTACTTAGATTGACAAGAATCTCCGACGATGCAAAAGCAACGCCCATCAGAAGTAAACTGGGATTCCCATGGTCGCAGAACAGTGACGGTCTTTGTCAGCGTCGATTCGGCATGCGCGCGTGCTGGACTGCTCGCAAGAGCCAGCACTGCGGCCCATGAAATGTACCACAGCGTGTGATCTGCCTCGCGGCCCACGACTGCTACAGAGCAGTGTACAATTGGAGGTGTCAAGATTTATCCAACCTTTGAACAATAGCTCAACGGTTGTTTAAGCCCGAGTGGATAGCTTTCGTTTTATTCAAATCAGCTAAAAATTTATTCCCGGCCCGCCCGTTTTCGCCAAGCCGTTCTCCGGGCATGCGACGAATAAAGCTGGCGGAAGGTGTTCACACCTGTCAGGCCTAACTAACTAGTGCGGAATCTTACTCTCTGCGCGAGACTCAGTGAGACAAGAGCAGCGACGGTAAACAATGCGCGGAATGAAGAGCAAGGGACGAACTAATCAGACGCTACGATTCTCCGTTTCGGCTAATCGCCATTACAAGGAAACCCATCTCGCTTTCGGTTTGGCTGATGAGTATGCTCTGGCTGTCGCGACTTAAACGGGAATGTGCGCGCGCAAGTCACTCACCTTGCCTTCATCGCGCCAGAATGACGAAGTCGCCACAAAGTTCAGCCAGAGCTTAGGAATTATGTAGAAAAGAATCAGTGCCTCGGGTAGGTAAATAATTAGCAGCCTTCACATGATCACAGTGATGAATGACACCGTAGGAGCGTCGAGACGGATTTTCTTCAGTGAAGTGGCGCCCGAGCAGATCTTACACCAGGATTTGCAGGCATCGTCTGTGAAAAGCTGACCTCAAACCGCGCAGTATTGCAAACTTCATTTCTATTGTCAATAATATGCAGCACAGCATATGCGACACAAGAGCGTACAAACACAAGGGTTAGGGTCGCCGTGAAACTTGGGCATATACCTCCACTTAAATTGGTCAGCTGCAGAGCTTTTGAAGCTTCCCATCGCCACTACACGCTCCGCAACGCAGCCCTCCCACATTAGCATACAGGTCGTGCGATTATGGAAAGCAAGATCAAGGAGCTCAGGGGTATCCTCAAGGACTCGGCGGCCGCGCAGCGCGCCGCGGA
>JANAKD010000212.1:0-28742 GCA_027627215.1 Lecanicillium saksenae | reverse complement strand
AGCGCGAGGATGACGAGGAAGCGGAAGCCGGCCATGCGCATGAAGCCGTGCTTGACGCAGAGGTAGACGCCGCCGACGAGGTAGAAGGCGTAGACGACGATTTCGGCAATGGCGATGTGGTCTTGCGTGTCCATGGGACGGGTGGCCATGCTGGAGGTCCTGCGCCGGAGCGACTTGATGTGATGATTCAAGTGTAAATGTGAGATGAGGCTGAAGTTGGCGCTTCTCAAAGTGCGAAGTAGAGGGGTGGCGTCAGATCGATGTTGGTATATATGTACAAGGTAACACAACGAAGAAGAAGAGGAGGAAGCAAGAAACACAAGGCTGAGAGTCAAGTATACTACGGAAAGAAGTCAATTAGTAGCTGCAGAAGACCTTTATATACGTACCGCGTCTAGCTAGGGGCATTGATCGGCTTGGCCACGTCCAAAATAGTTGCTGACGTCGGCCTCCACGACAGCCTTTTGGTCGGCCTACGTGCCGAGGAGAAATTGTGGCTGCGTAAGTGGATGGGCGTACAGACAAGCAGCCTTATTCTGAATTGATCCCATTTGATAGGGCTCAAAGTAAGATTACGGCGAATTCGCTCTTGAGGAAGATAGTGGATATCGGCGTGTGCGCTGATGATGCTCGTCACCCCACCGTCGAGTCGACTTCCATTTTGGGAAATCACCGGTGTTCACAGCTCGCGCACGCGACTCATAGGCACGGCAACCTAAATATAGTATTTTTTCTACACCAATTTGATTGCTTGTACTTATTAAAGTATTTGAAGGGGTATGCTAAGAGCAACCTGCAAGTGTCTGGTGATACCTAGAGACTCGCTATTCCTGACATGCCTTTGTTCGAGACTGCGGTTAACAGCCGAGAGGAGTGTTATCCGACTTTACGTTGTGGCTTCCGGTGTAGAGGTAATAGTATTACTTATGCTTTTCACGCAAGATGGTAAGATCTAGGCGCTGTTTCTCTATTGGAGGCAAATTTCTTGCGTTTGCGTGGCCGATCAGGACTCTTCTCTGCGTTGACCGAATCAACAATGTTCAAAGCGGAAACGTTATTGATTTCTGTTGGCTAGCTATCAAATCTCACTCTTGTGGTATCTGTGGTTATAGCGACAAGTTAAGGGGCGGGTGTTTGTACGAGAGTTCTTTTGTGCCCGGTTTTGTTTCCCCCAGAGACTGGCAATCGAGATTGGCTACGATTTAACATCGTGTGACCTATTTTCTATTGTTGCACGTATATGATTACTTGATGACTTTCCCCAAGCTTGGATGAGGTATATGAAGAGAGGAGTTCTAAGTATTAAACCGCAATTTTGCCGGGCGCATACCATGGAAGAATTTGTTGAGCTATCAGAACGCGCATGGCGGTCGCTTCTGCACCGCCCAATGCCGTTCTACAAGCGTGACTCCTTCAAAGCAAGACAAGCATGCTCGCCTAGCCTTCTACGCCCGATAGGCTGGCTGGGACAGTGGTACCAGAACCATGGCGCACTAAGGATGTGTGCGCTGGAGTGTCGACCGGTGTTATATCTGATTTCAGTGAGTACCACCAGTCAATCCATTTGCGTGTGTCTAGTTGCCTATTTGGTATAGATGCTGTGTATAGCCACATCCTGACGAGTTTTCTGGCAAGCCTGGCCATTGAAAGCGGCCTGGTCTCCCTGAACTTCAGCTGCGATGCACACTACCACGGTGATTCAGGCGTGACGCCACACGAGAAAGCTGCTGAAGTAACAACTGTACCATTCAGTCACGACATTGGCAAGCTGGAGGAATTGGCGGAGTCGGATCTAACCAGTTAGTTCCCGTGGTTCATAGCCAGCGCATCCCGCCATAGGCTTGAAGGAGCCATTGGCAATCCGTCTGTTGAGTCTTGGCCATGGACACCGCATAATGAAATCTGCTGCATTAGCCAATATCTAAGAAAAAACATCGCCGCAAACGCTTTCTCAACTCGGCCGAGGACTCTTCTGCAAGTTTCGTGTGGCAGTGGCCTACCACTAGTGATGCATGTCGCGCCACTGAGGTTAGCATATGTGACAACTCCGAGTGGAGGTGACAAACCTGCACCAAGCGCACTTTACGGAGCGGGCCAGCTGTCGTCACACAAGTGTGACGACGCAAACAGGGGGCAGTACCCATAGAAGAACTGCGCGGTATGTACTCTGATGGCCGCTGTAATACTATCTAACGTGGAAAAAAAAATACTAGCCTGGCATCGACGAAGCGAGCGAGGGCACGATACACCTGATGAAGCTCGCTGACCTTCGCTTACGCGGTCGGCGGAAGGAAGCGGCTCGAGCACTACAGCCCTACTAATATTGACTTTCCTGATCTGAGAAGTTGTGTCGTTTTCAGCACTCACACACCTGACAGTGCCCTCCCAAAACAAGTCGAAAGATGTGTTGTCCCCGCATGTGGCTGAATGTGACCATGCATTGGTGAGCGAAGCGGACTGCAACACGATGGCTTACAGACTCCAGGTGTAACCCCCCCCGCAGCATGTGAGCGGGTCGGAGCTGGTAAGTGATTGGCAGCGTTTATCGAGGCTGTGAAGATGGTTGATATTATTCCCAAGAAGTAAGTCATGCATTACCCCGCAAAAGGCGTCGAGCTCAGCCTGCTGGCGAAGTGCCAGCGGTGGAATGTATATAAGAGGAGCTGAGAGTGTATGAAAACAAAAAGGAACAGCAACAACGTGGCAAGACGAATCCATCTACACTGTTATAGAAAACTATTGTCATGCCGACGGAATCATTGAGTCTAAAACCCGGAACTGGGAGACAGTCTTCAACTCCCCCCAACGGTGAAGAATTAGTTACAGAATTGATAAATATTTTGCGCCCATTCTGTGAGGGGGACGGCAAAAGGCTACTTTCCATGATCCAAGGTCATGACACTCTGCAAGCAGAACTCAATGATCTTCGGACAGCGTACAACACCAACCTCCGCACCCTGACCCAACGCCAAGTCGACTGGGATACCGAGCGTTCCAGTCTTCAAGCGGCTGTCAAGACGGAGAAGACACGTTTGGAGCATCTTATACAGGACCACAAAGATGCCAACACAAGAATTGACAATGAGCGAAGAAATGCAGACGCCCTACGCAGCCAGATTCAAGACAATGAGCGAAAGATCAAGGCTCTCATTGACGCGAAAAAAANCTGCGGAGGCTTCTAATACAAAATTTCTTAGCGAGAAGGACACGATGCAAGCACGCGTGGAAGCGATGGGCAAAAAGCATAGCGAATTTAAAGCTGAGCTGCAGCAATCAAATCAGCGTTATGATGCGAGCGTCAAGAAGTTGAACGGCGTCCAGGAATCCCTTACTACTCTTCGATCTTTCCTGGTTCCGCTGCAGGGATTAGATGACACTAAAAGAAACGCCATGTTCGTACTGCCCCTACTCAATCGATGCTGACAAGAACTGGAGCTAACCGAAGCGCTCGCGCAGTCGTGATGGCTTAGCAGATCTGTTCAATAGCGCAATGGATCTGTTTCAGTGCACTATGTACCACGATATTAGCGATGAAATCATTGCTGGAGGTAGCTTTAAATCTGACGCGTTCCCACTTCCAGTCTCAAACTCTGCCGCGGCGAAGCAAATGCGAGTCGTGGCCGGACTGGCAGCGTGTGGCAAGGCGCTTGAGCGGCACTTGTTTCGTGACTCTTTCTTGACACATGGCCATGAACTGGACGAGCAGCTGCACCTCCTTGCAACTACTAACCGCCTGCATCATGCTTACGTGCGCGCGGCGCTGGCAAAGGTGCTGCCGGCAACACAGAAGCAAGTCCGGAACAGTGCGACCGAAAAGGTACTTAACGAGGTCACGCTGGCCGTTGGCAAATGGGCACCAGATGAGCAGGCACTGAAATCTGGATTGAAGCATATCTGTGATAAGGCAATGGACTGTTGGGCACTGGCTCAACAGGTAGAAGACAGGATCTGGCCGGACTTCAGCTTTGAGCTATCAGAAGACTGGCAGCCATTACCCGTACCACGCACATGTACCACGCCGACGGTCAATACGTCAAACGGCAAGAAGATGCCAAATACGAGCAAGGGGCAGAACGGCGCGACAAATCGTGAGCCACAGCAGATCCTCGGCAGTGACGTCGTCAAGGTTGTGTGGCCGACTTTTTTCGCTGCTGAGCCTCAAAATCCGGACAACGCCGACGCAACAGATCAAGAGAGATTACACTGCGGGTACGTACTCACACAGGCTCAAACTCAAAAAGCCGAAGAGGAAATATCACGAAGGGCGGCAAGGCGGACACGGCGCGCCGACTCAGCGCCACAGAAAAAACGGCGAGACTCGGGGGTTTTTTTATCTGGCGGTGTTTTGGGTGGTTCAAGCGAGAACTAAACCCAAAATATCTATGACCATGAATGCCTGTGCTTATCAGATGCTTCCCGCCACACTTACTTCGTCCGACGTGCATCGGCTGGATTCTGAAAGGTTGGGATGGGGGCATAGTGGCCTCTGTGGTGCATCGCAATGTCGAGTTTGACCGATTTACAGTTCTTAGGGCTTCAACAGCCCAGAATGACCTTTACAAGGCGACCTTCAACGTTCGCAAGGTGGTGAGGGGTTGGCCGGGGCGGGAGGTTTGATGTGATGTCGGAACCGGATAATTATACACCACCAATGGAGGCGCCATAAGCTAGGCAGGGAGTAAGTACTCATCGCGCAGGTTTTGGAAGATGCGTTAAAGGCAGCATGGACATGGCAATACCAGCCTGCGGCACTTGTCAAACTTTATCAGTAGGCGCGCTCGTGTATCAGCTATAAGGCACGAAGAGACGTTGACGAAGAATTTGCTACATAACTTAACTCACCGTATTGCATGGAGAATAACTACCGTGACACGACGCCTGCTAGAATCGCGAGCGGCCATCGGCACGGCCTAAGCAGTGAGGGCAGCCGAACTGTTTCATTGGCCACGTCACAAACAGAGATATTATTACATCGAAATGTACCAGCAGCCGCCCAAATCGCAGCCAGTCATGTACTGAAATGCATATTTATGTCTCAAAGCGCAACCGGCGGAGCTGCCAGAAGGTGTCTGTGCATGCGTGGCATCACAGTAAGCCAACCGGGAATGGAGCCCTAGCCAATGAGTTATCAATCTAGCAGCGTCCGCCGCGCAGCACGTTTGCCACTAGTACTGTGACGGATATTTGTGGCGACCAAAGCCGATCAACCTAACGCGTCAAGATGATGCGTAGTTTGTTCTACACGTTTATTTCGCAATGGTGGACATGTTGCTTTGGCGAAACTGGATAGGCTTGCTCTCTGGGCTGGGAGAGGCTAAATTAGTGAATATTGGGGGTGCTCGCCACCGTGCCTTGTAGGCCAACTGGTACAGCCCTGCCTTATAATAATTATCATTCGCCCGTAACTCCCCAGTTACCGCCGCCATCCAGGAGTTTTCATTCATGGTGGCCCAGTGGCAAACCCAATTCTGTCCAACAGAACAACTTGCTGACCTCGCATGTCGAGTTCCGGAACTCGGCAATCAGTTCTGTTCCTCCTATGGCGGGGCACAACCGAGCTACCAATGTTCTGTCAAGCGATTGCTTTTGCGCACGTCATCAAACTACCCCGTTACAGTCCGGCCTTGGGCAGTATGGATCTACATGTGACGGTGGCGGTGGGCGCGGCCGAGTCTACATCTCTCGTTTGTTATTACAAGTTAAATTAACCGAGAAGATTCAATAGAGACGTCGAAAGGAGAGAAGCGATCAAATTAACAGGCGTATGGCAGATAAAACTATGTAATGTTACTCACGACCAGGAGTGGATTGGCGTACGCCCAGAAGGGACATCCCTGGTCCATGGCGGCTGTGAAACTCCATCTTCTGTTCTCCTTTCCGCACATCGGGGTTCGGTGGGGAGGGCGTCCGGTTGCTAGCCGACGGCTGTATTCCGCCCATCGCAAAGGCTTCCACCGCTTTCTGAAAGCTCTCGTCAGCAATCTGTCCGGCAATGTTGTACGATCCGCCGGTCAGGTTGATGCGCCTGGCGGTCACAAGATCACCGACAGTGGACACGGTGAAGTTGTACGACCTATCGGCTAGAGTTATGTCTTCAAAAACGTTATGTCGTTCAATCTCGGCAGTGTCGTTATCCGCGTCCGATACCACGCGTATACATTGATGAATGCTGTCCTTGGTGGCTTGCAATCGTCGGAGCTCCTCTGCTACTTCCTCGGACATAGGCTGAGTGGATGCTTTCTCTTGTATCTGCCTTTCGATCACGTTTTTGTGGCTGTGCAACTCGTCCATCATGGTCTGAATCGATGCCTTTGTTGCGCTTAGTCCGCTTCGTATGAAGCCGCGTGCTTTGGGGTGGTGAAAAGAGCTCTGGCCCGCTCCAATCGTGGGCTCGAGCTGCTCAATCTGTGCCGACAACTGGGCGCATATGGCCAGCCCTTGCTGGGTGCACATCTTCTCCTCCATGATGGCCTTCCATTCGGCATTGTCCTGGCCACCATGCTGCGCGGCCTCGTTGGACAGCACCTGGATTCTTTCATCCATCTCTCGAAGATGCTGCTGGAGCTCCTGCGTCGTATCACACATCATCGCCTTGTACTCCTCTAGCACCTGAGGTGTGATGGCCGCAACACGACTAGTAGCATTAGCTTGTCGCTATAAGAAGCGCCTTCATCAGTCGCTCGCACTTACATATTAACATTAGCAATGGCTATATTAATCGTGGCTTTATACCCGGCCAGCATGTCTTTGAAGTCTGTCACATCGCCCTGAAGATACTTCTGCTTGGCCCAATCGGCTATGTTTCCCAATTTGCTGCCGCCGCTGTGCTTGCTGAACCGCGCAACAAGCTCGCCATATTCTTTGCAGGCAGTGCCGCAGCGATGCAAAGGTGATTTGAGGGCATCGAAATCGATTGCCGGGTTGCTCTCGATTGTCTGCTGGAGCGACTCCAATACAGCCGCCAGGTCGATCAATTCCCGCTTCAGCGCGATTGTTCGCTTATCATGCCCCTGCAAACCGCGGAGGGCCGTGGTGAGCTGGATAGAGGCGGAAAGTGCGAACGTCGTAAGCGTAATTGCGCTGCAAGTAAGGCTAACTGGATCCATCTTGGTGGATGTAGACAGATTGCTCTAGAGGGGAAGACTGGAAAGAAGATGATCTGGAGGAGAGAAATCAAGGAATCCCGATGCGGCCTTTTCTAATGAAATAGAACGTATGGGAGGGGGCGGGCACGGCTTTGAGTGGACGCAACATAGGCGCCGACCTGAAGATGGACGAGTACTGGTCTTGGATTCCCTTCCCTGCCACAGCACCTCGAGTTTGAGCTGTTTAAGCCAAGGGTGGAGATTATCGCTGCTGAGGCTCCCTCATACCCCACCGCATGATTGGATAGTACACTGGCGCCCTGGAACAACGTAAGGTCAAGGTTGGCTAGGATGATTTCTAGTAGCCCCTTTATGAAATGGAGTGTGGTATTTCTGGCGAAGCCAAGGCAGACAGCCGATCTTCATTAAGAATCAGTCGTGCTAAATCGCAATTCAGTCATGTCCCTGTCGTATCTTCCCCAACGACAGATGGCAATCTTTGACTTCTTCTGTGACAGGCTAGTGACAGGCTAGTGCTGGTGGCATCACCCTTGATTGGCTGTGATTGCTTGTCGAAGCGCCAACCCAGTGGCAAGGAAGCTGGGCGAATAATATGTCGAGATGAGCCATCAAATGGGCGCGTGGAAACTTGGTGACTGCGCAGCGTTTACCAGTGCGTCAACAGCGTGACATGTTTTGCAACGGGTGCACGTATCTCGAATGTTACCTTGATACCATGTACTTCTGAAATATTAGTAAGCTGCTGAACTATGTACACTAGGATTGCGGCTGGCTCGGGCAGGAAATTCTGGTCAAGGCTACCCGCCTGCAGGGCTGCTGCTGGTTAATAGGAAGCTTAGTTGCTTCGCGATTTTAATACAAAAAAATAGGCTAGGGAGCCCACACACTCGCGCGAGGCGAGCATTATCATCGAGTTCGCTCTTGTATCTATTAATCAGTTAATTGCTTTACTCAAAACTTTAGAGACTTTTCCTGTGAAAGTGGCTACCAGCAGGCATACCTAAGTGGCTACATGCCAGCCGCCGACTATCACCCTCAGCGCTTTACCAGCGCCAATAATAGATCTCTACAGCCATGCCAAAAGCCTTAAAATTTTGGTAGAATACTAGGTAGATTATTGATTAAGAGAGCCTTCAATTCAATTCGACGAAGACCACAAAACCTCGCAAGTTATGATACTAGCCGGTGTCAAGACCAATGGTTGTTAGGCTTACTCTACAGCGAGGATTTAGCGTGGTCAGAAAGTTGCCGCCAGGCAACTTCAAAATCATTGTGTGCATATCTATCGCAACACAATAGCCTTTAATTTAACTTAATTTTTTTTTAAGAAAATGGTTTAACATAGTTCTTCTTGCAGCCCACCAAACACCTTTGAGGGGTAGTCTGATCAGCTTAACTTTAAGCGCTTAGCGCTTGTTACACAATCGCAAGTGTAGTACAGATGCGCATGTTACACAATCGCAAGTGTAGTACAGATGCGCATGTTACACAATCGCAAGTGTAGTACAGATGCGCATGTGCTACGCTGGTTGGCAAAAAAATATCACTGGTATAGTTAAACGCCGCTCATTATGCAGTCAAACAATTTTGATATGAGCTCAATTTTTTAGGTACTATCATTCTGCAGGTACACTTCTACCCTGTTGTAAGTAAAGACTGAATCCCGTGCGGAGGGGTAGAAAGGAATCGATGTGTTATTCTGGTGGTACCATGGTGTGTTTTAGCAGCAAGCGCATCCACCGCAAACTCGCTGTATATCATTAGTTAATATATACGCATAAAAATCGTGGACAGCCTTCATAAGGCGGGATGCAAGACTTACGTGCCAGTATGGGCAGTTGCCAGACCACTGCGTCGAGGGAAACCATGTCAGTGTATCTGAAATTACTACGACATGTTTCTCCAAACGAATAACTTACATCGTAGCAGCAAGAAGCTGGAAGACACCTTGCAATGGATTCGGCAGGCTCCTCCTCAGGGCTGGGTAGGGCAGTGACCACAGTAGCGGCCAGAAGAGGGAGGGCGATTGACAGACGCATTTTTTCGCGGCGTAATTGAATTCTATAAGAGTAGAAGCTTGACGAGATGTTGTGTTCTTTTCTGGAGTTTCAGAGTTATACAGTATAGATGAGGGCAGGAATTGACGGCGTTATATAGACGGGTCAGCATAGGTGGACAAGGCATCTTTGCAAGTGTGTTTGCGTGTGTACTTGGCATTGGATAACTCTTCCGCCAATTCTCTGCAGAGCTGAAGAAGGATGCTGGACAATCCCCGAGCTTAACGGCACATATATCAGCATTTATGCAGCGCCAAGGTGCGGAAACGAAATACGCCGGTAATTTAATTGGTGATGGATAATGCCGTGCAAACTTCAAGGCATGGACGCGGTTCGACAGTTTGAGCCATAAAACGACGCAAAATCTCTCGCACAGCTTGCCACACCTTACCTATCACTTGGAATACAGCCATTGCATGCAAAGTCAAGTTTGCGTTCAAATAGTTATAGTCTCGAGTAGAGGGTGTGCAGCCTGCATCTGCAGTTTTTATGCGACGTGGTTGATGGCTGCAGCCTGCATCTGCAGCTTAATACGAAGTGGTCGCGGGCTGCAGCCAGCAGTTTTATAATACAATGCTCAACCCTCTACATTATGTAATGCGAATAAATTATATTGAACGAATGCGGAAATCTATGTGACCCCGTTTCCTTTTAAGCCACAGAGTGAAGGTGGTGTGCGGTATGTAATTGCTTATATGCGAGGTATACAAAGACATGGAGTTTACCACGTATAGGCATTATAGTATGGCCAATAAAAGCCATTGATCATCTTGTGACAAAGTTGAGCTTCACTGTCGCATTAACAACGAATTCCTGCAAGTAGCTGTATAGCGAGCCTTGCCATCTAAAAGCACTAATTACACTTTGACTATATATGTACCTTATCGTGTGACAAATATTACCATTTTGCCTAGTCAAATATTCTGAGGTCTTCAAAGAACGGAATAGCAGACCCAGATGAAACATGTAGAAGCTGTTGATCCAATGAAACTGTTAGGTTGTGCTTGACGCACGTTAGCTGGCCAAGCAGAGTAACCATGCGCTCGGCCCGCAAGTCGTGTGGGCATATGTGAGTGTGCTAAGTAAGAAAGCGCAATGTATATCTAATAGATTGGTGAAAGTGGTCAGCCGTTGCGTCTGATAGTCTTCAGCTATGCCTTGTGCACAAGACACACAGGACTTGGCACAGCGAAGGATTCTGGACGCCCTCAGCGGACCCTCGGCACTGGAAGGAGTGCTCTAGACCACCCGAGCGGGCGGCACACTCTCTGACCCTCGCACAGGATACCATTTCTTTTCTAAGCCACTCTTTCTTAAGTTCCTCTTCAGCTGCGTGTCTGTGATTATGAGGTGGTGGCCGATTTCAGTACGGTAGGTACGCAGGAGTTCCTGCTCCTTGCGTGCCAAGCGGTGGCCCTGTAGGCGAAGGATATCCATTTTGGGACAACAGCAGTGCTCGCCACCAGCGCGCGACTCGTGCGCACAGCAACCTACACAAGTCCACTAAACTACTCGCTAGGATTGACCTAAAAGAGTTCTAGGGCGGGGGTGATGACACTTTTTAACATGCCTCTGTTCGAGGTTGGGCGACCGTGGATGGCCTCTGTAATCTCGCTTCCGGGCGCTCGCTGCTCGGGACTACACAAGCACGACAACAAGCATCGCTGATTATCCTGTAGCGTAAGCGATAATAATCATCATCTTGAGCGGACTGCCGCACTAGGTACTGGCCAATTTCTAACAATGATAACGATCCTGTTCGAGGCAGGAGCAATATATGAAAGGACGCAGATGATTGTATTTTGTAACGTCAAACTGAGGATCTAGCGCTACGCATGGAGTGAGGGTGCGTGGTACCGCGCATCGACCCAGTCGCGCCAGACTCGCCGGGGGTTTAGGCATAAATAAAGTATGAAGGAAAAAAGCATCACAATGAAGAACGAAAGGATGGCATTCCTTCAATTGCACTGCATGTGTATCTGGAGCCAAGCCTTTTGTACGAGGGCAACAATGCAAACCCATCACAAAACTAAACCCGTCACAGTTGTATGCGCGTAGATATTTGGAAACTCCATATCATTCTCATTTATAATGTGTTGTCTTGGGCGACTGTGGCGTCTCGGCTGCCAGAAGAAGCACCCAGAGTAGATACGAAGTCCATCATATGACACATGGAGAGCTCTTCGTCGCTAGAAAGTCTTTTCTCATGTAATTCTGCCGGATCTCCCATTGCTAATGAAGGAAAATTGGTCCAGTTGAGGAAGTGGGGTCGAGGCGGCAAGAAGCAAAGCAAAGCGGCGAAGAATCCAGCCAACGCCGAATGAGTCTGTTTCACGTTCAGATTGAATCTTCTCCCCGGCAGGTGGTGTATATCCCGGAAATCTGAGAGCTCACCGCAGAGGTGAGCGCCGATCCTGGCTCTGCCTCACATTCAGTGTCGAGTCGACTTCCATTTGGGGACATGTCCGATTTTACTGTGCGTGGCGCGACTTATGGAGCGTCAGCATACAGTGGCACCACTGGGCTGGTACAAACTTGCACTTGTCTCAACCAGGAAGTGGACCGTTGGAGCTAATACAAACAAGATGACGGTATGGTACGGCTGTCAATTGCAAAGGTCAATGCAAGGCTGTATATCGACTGACTTACCATACAGGGTTAAATATGCGGCTGTCAATGCCTTGGCCGCAGAGGTCAACACGTCAGTACACTGGGGCAACCTGTTGTGCTACTGATTACACCAGCATCCTCTGGGTCTTCCTCTGGGTCTTCCTCCTCCCAAAGACTACCGGATCTAGCTTGTGATCCAAGCATATTTAGCTGTCTGGGCATCTTCATAGTAATAATGGTGAGTCGTCTTTCGGGTAGAAATAGTTACAGATCCACAAATACTAACTGAAACTTCATCTACAGTTCGCCTTGAGAATCAACTCGACTGCTCAGAGAGGCTGAGGTCCGACCAGCGCCACCTGCCCCACGCACTACGGAGATGCAAGGGAAATAACCCATGAGGGAAAACAAGAGTTGCTTGCAAGAATAGAAATTTGCCGTTGGGCAACTGCTCATCATTTCACAATGCTCCACAGCCTATGTAATTGAGCGCACTGCCCTGGTCGATCCCCAAACATGTGTGTCGCCAGTATTTGGAGATGACCCTGGGTGTAAGTAAGGCGGAGCTTTTGCGTGCCGGCATTACCAGAAGCATACTCGGAAGACCGAAATTTATAAAGGGAGGAATATTCCTCTAACATCAAATTTTCGAACACCAGCCAAAATTTCACAAAATACTTCATCATGATCATCTCAAAGCAGTTGCTGCCCGTATGGGCTGCCTCGGTCGCTGCCGCTGCCAGTCCACCCTCTGTTACTATCGATGCGGGAACGATTATTGGTGGAGACTGCACAAATAGCGTTTCAGTCTTTTTTAAATCAATTCCATATGCACAGCCTCCTATCAATGACTTACGATTTGAGCCCCCAAAGGCTTACGGCAAATTTCCGAACGGACAGCTAAATGCTACTTCGCCCGCCACAGCCTGTATACAGTTCGGTCAAACTTTTGAGGCACAAGGAAACAAGTCAGAGGACTGGTGAGTGAGCCTGATCCACCGATTCGTTAATAACTTCTAATTTACCACAATAGCCTGTATTTGGACATTTGGGCCCCGTCCAATGCGACGAAGGACTCGAAGCTTTCTGTCAAAATTTTTGTCTACGGCGGATCCAACACCGATGGTGGCATTAGTGACTCGCTGTATGATGGCTGCAAGACTGCTGATGATGGAGCTATTCTAGTCTCTATCAACTACAGACTCGGGCCGCTCGGCTTTATGGCTCTCAAGAGCGCTGGAATCCACGGCAACCAAGGTATCCAGGACTTGCTTCTGGGTGTGAAGTGGGTCAAAGATAATATTTCTGCGTTTGGTGGTGATCCGGTGAGCAGCTTGACGCGATGATGTTGGCAATACACTAACGGCACGTAGGACAAGATGGTGTTATTTGGCCAATCAGCAGGTGCGACCGATGCATATATCATCGCCACTCTACCGGAAGCACCGTCCCTCATCAAAAGTGTGATCGCGGAGTCCCTCGCCTTGCCATCGCTCGTCGATAGCTCGAGTGTGGAAAATGCGGCAGTATCCTACGCAAAAGGTCTTGGCTGTGAGGTTGCAGATGTAAGCATGCTTGGGAAAATTGCGGAAGTATATGCTAATCATTTCACAGAAAAAATGCTTTCAGTCTAAAAGTGTCAGCAGCTTGAAGAATGCGTATTTTGGCGACAAATATTTGAAGACTGGACTTGGGGAGTCTGCGGATATCAGTATCCCTTCTGCCAGCTCCCATAAGTTCTGGCCATTCGTCGATGGTACCATCATCCCCAAATCACCTGCAAAAGCTGGTTCAAAAGTTCCCATGATTGTTGGATACAGTATGTATAATTCAAGAATTTCTTCTGGATACTGTTAACCCGTAAACCCGACAGACCAGAGAGAAGGCATGATGGATACTCTGACCAAGTACAACAGCCTCGAGGCTGCCAAGTCTGCCACCCCCGCCGCATACACGAAATTTCTGAAGGACAACTTTGGTCCTGCTGCGGCCATCATAGAAAAGTACTATGATCTGTCTCTGTTCAAGGATACCCCCCTACCCGTCATTGCGGCCATTGCCACGATCGGAACAGACGCGGAATACAAATGCACAGCCTACCAAAGCGCACTTCAGACGGCGCGCAACGGTGTGCCGTCTTGGGTGTACGAGTTCACCCACAATTCGAGCTGCGTCTGGCTAGATACGATGCCTCAAGAGTTCATCCAGGTCTTTGGTGCGGCCCACACGGCTGAGCTCCCTTACATCTTCGGCAACCTCCACTTTGACTTTGCCAACAAAAACACGACGTGCACCGGAACATCAGAAGAATGGGGTCTCAGCGAGGAGATGATGGGGCTGTGGACGATGATGGCCGAAAAGGGCAGCCCCTCGACCAAGGGTAACCGCTGGCCCCAGTTTCGCGCCTCGGCGAACGGATCGGACGTCCAGGGAATGATCTTTGGAAACTCGAGCGAGGCGGGCGGCATTGACTTCTCGGCGTGCCAGCTGTGGGCAAAGCTCGACGAAATGCTGGGCAATACCAACGTAACGGCCCCAACACACTCTGGTGGCGCGACACAAGCCACTGGTTCCCCAGGTGGTCACCCAACCTCCCTCGCCTCTGGCCCTATCGCAGCTATTGGGATTTTGTTCGCTGGGCTGGCCGTTGCCATATAAACATGCAAATCAATTCTATTGATAGAAATTTTGGTTATATGATGAAAATGTATGATTGTTAGAGTGAATTATTAGTTGAGCTCTTGTCTTGCTCGTTCCGTGATCTGCAAAACTAGGATCGGCAGTTTCTGTTGGAGCAACCTCTCCGAATTGGAGAACCCCCAAGTGTCTCTACTCGACCCAGAGTGTTGGGAAATTACCTCAGAGCTGGGTAGAGGTTTTGACTGAATTAATTGGCATTTCCTGTGTAGTTCCCGGCGTCGTTTTCTCGCTCTCATTCTGCGACAGCTTTGCTGCAAGGAACCCCAAACACGAAGCCTGACAAATTCACCACTAGATCTCTTTCCGGCCTGTCTTGGAAAGAAGAGACAACTTCTGCCCCGTAAAAGTGACCAGTCTGTTGAAATGCCATTGGCTGCCATTTAGTCGTGCGGCAGGCATGGACGACTGACCTTGGTTGTTTGTGAAAACCTCTTGGCTGTTTGCCAACAGTAGACTAGTCTGTCTCAGTCGCGAGGAATGGCTACCCGACCTCCCTTGCAACTTGACACCCTCATTCGGCAAGTCTGTCTCACATCGAATGACTTGGTTAGGCGATGCCAGTAAATCTGCTGCGAAGGCTTGGCGGGAAAAAATGTCTGCACCAACAGTCTAGACTCTCTTCCCCCACAACGGTTAGCAGAAGAATGCAGCGCAGCCATCCAGCCAGAGGCGTGCAGCCGATCAGAGGCACGCAGACCAGGGGCATGTAAGACATGAGCTCATGAACTATGCAAGAATTTTCATTACACGTAGCTTGACCAAAGCAAAAAAAACTTCGGGGCGGAGAATGAGTGAATACCTCCGATCGGAAAATTGAGCTGCCCGCCACTCTGAGTGCCGCGGAGGACGAGATGAGATGACTGCGCATCGTGACCAATGACTAAATTACATAACGAAGACACAATTGCATCAACGCCCAAGACAAACATGTTTCTCCTCCTATTCGGTATAAACGCTTACTTTGTAGAGCTGTTCCCTCGCAGGGGAGCTTGGTCCGCACGGAGCCTGTTCCGTGTCGGTTCTGCAACAAGGAATGTAGCTTTGGATTCCAGCTCCCAGCTCCCCAGATTGTAGATATAATATCGTGTTGTCGTCATCCGCTTCAATTTATTTCCCTTGTCTTCTTTATTCTCCGAAACGACACGTTCACGACACAGCACATACTAATTCCCCGCCATGGCGCGCCTCGACAGGATACACGACGATGACAAGGAGGAGCAGGTCGTTACTGTTTCTCTCGAGCCCTTGAGCCCAATCTCGGACGACGAGGTAACGCTATCTGGCAATGACTCCTCCGATCCCGAGCATACTGAAGAACCAGCCCCTGATGGTGGACGGAGGGCTTGGCTAGTTGTACTCGGCGGCTTCTTGAACTTTACTGCCTCGTTTGGTACGTTCTTAACATGAGGTCAATGACGTTAGCATTAGCTTGCGTACTAATCTCTGGAAATTTAGGTATTGTCAATGCGTTTGGAACTTTCGAGTCCGCGTACCAAACAAAACTTGGCATGAGCACCTCGCTCGTGAGCTGGATTGGTAGCATTCAGGTATGCACAACCCCAGTGCCATGAAGGTTTCTACTAACGTGGTATAGATGTTTGTCTTGTTCCTAGGTGGCATTGTTGTCGGCCCTGCCTACGATAGATGGGGGGCCCGTTTGCTCATGCTCCTTGGGACCTTCCTCTGCCTGCTTTCCTTCGTGGCTTGCAGCTTCTCCACGCAATTCTACCAGCTTCTGCTTGCGCAAGGTTTCCTCCTTGGTGTCGGATGCGCACTTCTGTGAGTATTAGACCTTCAAGACGACAAAAATGGTCCTCAGATTCTAATAATTTCTAGCTTCTACCCCACGACTAGTGCTGTCTCTGAATGGTTTGACAAGAAGCGCGGCCTTGCTCTTGGACTTGTCATCGCTGGTGCCTCCAGTGGCGGTATCCTATGGCCACTAGTTTTGAACCAGCTGATTGACAAGATTGGTATCTATGGCACTCACCGTGCTTCTGGTATCATTGCAGCGCCACTGCTTTTTGTCGCATGCTTCCTCGTCAAGGAGCGACGCCAGCGCCAGGTTGGACCAGGTCAGGGCGCGACCGCTGCTGATAGCTACAAGGATGGTGACAGCAGCAGTGGAAGCAGTAAAAAGGAAGCCGCTATTCCTCAGCCCAAAATGTCGTTGTTTTCCATCCTGGATCCTCGATTTTTGGCAACCAGTGTGGCACTACTTTTCATCAATGGTGGCATGATGGTGCCATTTTTTTACATCCCTCAGTATGCCATTGACCATGGTGTGTCTGCTACGATGGCCAACAACATGCTGGCCATCACCTATGTGGCATCCCTCACCGGCCGCATTCTATCTGGCTGGATTGCTGACTACGTTGGCCGATTCAATATGCTTCTCACTGTTACCACGATCACCGGCATTGCTACCGTATCCTGGTCTGCCATGTCTACGCTGCCTGGCATCATGGCTGTCTCTATCCTCTTCGGCTTCGCCTCTGGCGGCATTGTACCGTTGGGATCTGCTTGCATCGCTCAACTTACACCTCCTCACATGATGCGCCACATGGGTCTGCGCATCGGCACTATGATGACCATCTGTTCGGCAGGCATGCTCGTGGGCGGGCCTCTAAGTGGTACCATTAAGGACAAGACCCAGCAGTGGGCGGGTGTCTATCTATTTACAGGTGGTGAGATTCTTTTGGGTCTGGGCATACTCTTTGCCGTGAGGATGGTGGCGAAGAGGCGTGTCCTTGTGTTTTAGAGGAGACAGGAGCATCAGCCACGAGTGGCGACGCCTGGGAGTAACGAGGACTCCAGAGTGCCTGTCTCTGGCGGCGGGAATCGCAAAAACTCTTGTTCAATGGTTAGAGGAGCGTGAAAGAGTGCTGAATACCTTGAACACCCACTAAATACAGAAAAAGCATATAAGAGCGACTTCGTTATTTAGCTATATATATTAAGCGGAGGATACGGGAGTAAGGAGGTGAGAATATTTCTTTCTTTGGGACCGCTAGCACAGTTGGTTGGCGTGTTCAAGTAGCATAGTTAATCCACAATTCCTTTGATCTACGACAACCTGCTTTGCCATGTAATGATTTGTGATCGCCCTTGCAAGTAATGTACGAATAATTCGCATGTAGCTCATCCTCTGCTTCGGATGCAGTTCGTAGCTTTCTAATCCGGGGCCCAAGTATTGTCCAATCACGCATTAAATACGAACAATTAAGACAAAAATCCTTCGCCATCAATCACGCAACTAAGTAACACTAAGTAGCAGACCGTCCCCGACGATGCCATTTGGAGCACGATGGCCACTAGCCTTCGCCATTTTCAGAAAATTCAGTGTCAATTTTCAAGTCTTTCGGCCTCTAAGAGCGCTGAATCGAAGACAACAATGATGACTGCAGGTATGCCACGGTGTAGGCGCGTACTGGCCGCTACTTGTTGATCGACAGGGGTCGCCGAATAGCCGTGAATTAGTGGACACAGCGAAAACGTCCCATGCGTAAGACGCCACAGCGCTGACGTAGCGACTTGCAACTCTCGACAGCATGCACCGTGGTATGGAGGGCAGAAACTTGGCTGTTGGCTCCTCGCGTGGCGCATATAACCCCAGATCGTCGCGGAACTGTGCGATATGCCGGAAATATAGACGCCGTGTAAGTGCTGGAGTTGCGGCCCGACCTGCCAATGCTGGAGCTAACCTGCGCCAACTAGTGCGACCGGCGAGAGCCAAGCTGTGGACAGTGTATTCGACAAGGCGATGAATGCCCCGGGTATCGGGATGAGTGGGAGCTCGTTTTTCGGGATCAAACAAAACAAACTGTGAAAAAGCATAACAGAAAGTGTGCCAGGGCGATCCCAAATCATGCTGTGATTCCAAACCGGCGGATGGGGCCAAGCATCGAAGAAATGGGTGTGAATTATTTCTTACGACATTTTGTGAATGGAGGCAGCGCGCATTCACGCGGGTGTCTCAATTATATTCCTTCAGAATATTGCCCCGGTGCAGAGCAGTCCATTCTTCTCACCAGCATGGCCGCTGTCGGCCTAATGGCACTCGCCAAAACGACCAGTGACTACGACCTGGCTGGATCAGCACGCAGCAAATACACTGAAGCTGTTCACATGGTGAACTCGGCGCTACAGTCTCCAGAAAGATCGAGGGATGACACGACACTCATGTCTGTCATCTCTTTGGGGGTGTTTGAAGAAATATCCGATTACAAGTCCTGGGTCCTGCACGTTCAGGGCGCTGCGGCGTTGCTGGTGGCTCGGGGCAGGGGCCAATTTTCGAGCTCTATCTCTCTGAAGCTATTCAACCAAGTGCGGACGGATTTGATCACAGCCTGTGTCAACGAGGATAAGCCGGTCCCGGATGAGATTTTGCGGCTGCAGGAGGCAGGCAGTGCACATCCCGAGGCCTCCGGTTCATTTTGGCGAATCGGTATGCTTGGGGTTCGATGCGCTCAGCTGCTCACCAAGTTTAAAGGATACAGCATCGGTCTTGCAACTCATCTGTTGGCAGAGTCAGATGTGCTACAACATGACTTTGTAACCGCCGGGCAAAGTTTAATGCTAGAAGAACCATACTCGACAATACATGATGTAGCTGGGCACCCTGATCTCGTCTGCGGTGGCAAGATTGGCGCCTATAGCGATGTTTGGTCGATTCGGATTTGGAACAACTGGCGAAATTTATTAATGATTGTTTGCCGGATCAAGTGCTTCCTTCTCAATGAAGTGCTGAAGCACGCGCTCGGGCCGGATTCCGTTAATCACCTGAAGGTGGAGCGGCATGGCACACTGCAGCTCCTTTCACAACTGGGCGAAGACATACTGGCCACGGCACCTCAAGTAACGGCATTTCAAGTTGGCGGGTCCCCCGGCAAGGGAGAACAAGACGTCGCACCGGCCCTATCTCACGTTGCCGGTGCATACCTACTGGCAGGACGTTTCTCCATTGTCGGACAAAGCGAAGCAACCTCGCGCGAGACACGCCAATGGATTATAAAGAGATTGCAACATATAAGCGACACAGCACGGATACCCACAGCAGTAAAAATTATCCAAGATATAGAAGCAGCAGAAGCTTAATGATTCTCAATGGGAATTTATCTGATGCGGCTATTGACAACTTCAACTATGCGCTAGCAGTGCCCCGTGACATCAAAAGTGAAATTTTCCGTCAGAGCCAAATTGACATCAGAATGTGCCAGAGTCTGAGTTGTTGCATTGTATGCATGGCAATCCGATTTTGGCGCACCCAAGAGAGTCACCAACTGTACCTTGACACCAGGGTGATAGGCAAACGAGCCCGAAGAGCTAAGCTTGCCATTCTCATACGTGAACTTAATCGTGCTTGTCTGTGTTGGCTCAACAGAGTCGCCGTCATCCAGATATAGTGTGCCACTGGCTTTGCCATCCTTGTCCGGTGCAATCAAGACTTCAAAATCATTCTTGCGGAGCTCCGTAGTCGTATATGCACCCTTCACACGCATAGGCACGATGCTACCGCCGCGAACGTGGACAGGAATCTCGTCATATGCGATATTATCGCGAGTCACCTGCTTCCCTCCACCGTGTACCTGAAGACCTGTGTAAAAGTCGTAGAACAAATCATCAGGCATGTAAAATGTTACGGAAGTGTCGTTTGGCGTGGTGACTGGGCTGACCATGAATGCCTCACCGAAGAAGAATTGCAAGTCGATGGCGGCCGTATTGTCGTCGTGAGGATACTGCCACACGAGAGGCGAGAGCATGGGGAAGCCGGTCTGGTGCTGCGTGTGGAGGTTTGTATACATGTAGTCCAGTAATCTGTAGCGTAGATCGATGGCCTTGCGAGCGGCAGCTGCAACTTCGGGCCAGAGGTAAAATTCTTGGTGTGGCGCGGAGATATCAGCGTGGTTGCGATAGAAGGGGTTCCATGCTCCGAGAGTCGCCCAGCGCTGACAGAGAATCGGATTGGTAGCATAGTTGAAACCGCAGACATCAGAGCCAACCATGGGCATTTGATACATAGCAACATGCTGGATCATCTGGACAATCTGCAGACGATAGTCTTCGTCGTTTGATCTATTGTCTCCAAACCAGTGGCTGCAGCTGTTAGTACGTTACATTGCAATCGTAGCGAAGCTTTAACACTTACCCAGTTCGTGCACCATCGCCAATCAGGGCTGACCGAGTAATGCTACTATAATTAGCGCTGCCAACAGCACCTGCTAGAGATAAATACTTACATTAGTGGTCTACGGCCAGGACGACGGTGCAACAGAGTTTGACGGCTGACTCGGCCCATCATGCTGCCAAACAGATTGTGAACGTCGTATTCCATCAGCCCATTTGCGTGCTGCAAAAATGTTGGCATGCTCTGCCCACTGAGACCGTTGAAATATGGCTTAATGTCGTACTTTGGAGTCAACAGGTCACGGCCGGGCAAGCCCATGTGCTTCTTGTGTACGGCATCGCCTCGACGATCAGAACCAGATCTTGCCGCATCTTTTGTCGCAATCCCTGCATCCGACACAGCAAGCTTAGGGTTGCAAGGCAGATCGCAGAAATTTGCTGGCTCGTTCATATCAATCCACAGACCGTCAATGTCCACACCAGTGTCCTTGTTGAAGAAGCTGTCAAACTGCGCGTTCCAGAATTCTTGCACGTTGGGCGCAAACCAATCCGGGAAGCCACTCGGACCAGCCCATACAACGCCCGTCCAGACGCTACCGTTGGCTTCCTTGACCAGGGCATCCATCTTGACACCGTCGTTGTACGGCTTGTAGTCGCGGTGGGCCACGGCAGGGTCCACCATCATCATGTAGTGCTGGTTGTTCTTGTGCAGCTGGTCCACGAGAGCGCGTACTTTGTCGAGCGGATAGTTTTTGGGGTCCAGGGAAAAGATAGCACGGCCGTCCATGTAGTCAATGTCGTTCCACATGGTCTCGAGTGGGATGTTGGCCTTGCTGTAGTTGGCCACGACCTCGGCCGTCTCGTCGATGGACTTGTAGCCGTACTTGCACTGGTGGAAACCGAAGCCCCAGTACGGCATGAGCGCTGGTTTGCCCACAATGTCGGCGAACTGCAGGGAGAGGTCCTTGGGTGAAGGCCCAGACAAGAAATACAGGTCAATCACACCTCCGACGGTGTTGTATTCAAGATAGGTGCCGTTGGTGTCCTTGTCAATGTTGATGCGCATGGCGTTAATGTTGCGGAGAAAGACAGCATGTGTGCCCTTGCCGCCGCGGTGATCATAATAGAGAGGATACGCTCCATATAGGTTGGTACCAGGAGGCATGAAGGGCTGACCCGAGTTCCAGATGGCGTGTGAGTAGCCTGTAGAGTGGCGGAAGGGGTCGGCGCTCTCGCCAAGGCCATAGATGTTGGGGTTGTCGGGAAGCGCAGTGCGCAGGTAGAGATACTGAGACTCGAAAATTAGGTTGTGGCCAGTCGTGTCAAAAAGTACTTCGCCAGATGATCGGCGGGTAACTTTGAATGAGAAGGGCGACGGGTTGTAGGTAAACTTCAGGTCAGACGCTGCCTCATTGACGGAGCCGTCCGCCTTTGGTGCGGCAAGGAGATCCTCGGGAATCTGGAAGACGTCCTCGGCTTCATCATAAATTTTAACGTGAAGTCGTGATTCTATACAGTAGGTAAGTACTTAGTTATAACGCCAATAAGAATAACGGGAGCTTACCAGTTTGGTATTCGACTTGTAGCTTGAGCTTGGGTAGGTCTGTGCCGTATACATCACAGTTCTTGCCACTCAGACGCAGGCTCGCAGTCAAGGTGTGACCGTTATCACTCGCTGATACAGCTTTATAGCCAGGGCAATCATTTGCCCAAGCCTTTGAGACCAGGGCTGTAGCAGTAACAAGGCATGTTGTGAATCGCATCTTGTCCACACGGTGGGTGCTGAGATGGGTTGCAGTCTAGGGTATCCGGCGTTACCACAGCATATTTATACATTTGTACTGGGAGCGCCAATTAAGACTGCACAGCTATTGCATGGCCAGGCTTTAGGAACTACTTCCTATCAAGGCAAATGCAGCGCCGACTAATTCGCTGCAATGCCACCTTGATCGGCGGTTTTGCGGGCAAACCACCAAGGCCTAGCCCGTGGTTATATTACATCACCGGTTTCTGTGTACTTGCCTAGGCTATGGTAGCTTCACGTGTTGCCTCCAACCACATACTATAGTAAAAGAAATACGGCACTCAGAACCCATTTGATCTTGAATATAGAAACAATTACTCTGCCCGTTTCTAATTCTTGGCTGTTTTGGGTGCCCTTTGGTATTGCTTCGGAGTGCATGGAAGTAGGAACCCCTCCTTGTCTATCGCCCCCCACGTATTCTAAACGAGTTTTAGCTTGCAGCAGGAAACAAGCTAAGGCTGGCTGGCAGATTTCCGGAGTTGGGGCTTTCGCCGATCTATCGGTGTCCAGTGCATGAATTCCTTGCTCGTATTCATCCAGCCTCCCGCGCTGCAAGATGCTGCCTAAACTGCATCAACCGTTGTGGGGAATGAGTTTGTAGGAATAAGCTGGTCAGCAAATGGAAATGAGATACGGAGTTATAACATTGACTTCGGCTTTTTGCAAACTTATTTCACACTGATAAATGGTCACGGTGGACAACCGAGACAGGGAGCAACGGTTGCTACTGCCGAAGTTCTGGCAGCGCTAGGCATATACTGTATATACAATGCCGGACCCCGCCTTTCTCAAAGCTAGAGAGCATTGTTCAAGACAGTGCAGCGCTGGGGATTACGCCAGAGCTTCAGCGAATGCTTCTGTGCACCACATTAAAAGCCATTTTCATATCCGTCGCGTGGCAATATGAGCTCTTTAAAATTGCGTGGAAACGCGCGACAGTCAGCGCGCAAATCGTGGGCGCCTAGAGTCAGGACAGGCTGTCTCACATGCATGTTTCGAACGCTGTACAGCTGTCTGTAGTGCGGAAAGAAAGAAGAGAATAGGAACGAACCTAGTATAGTTCTGTGTGAAGATACATGTCCCTATGTATATACATTCGTCACCGGCTAAACGTTCGCAAGAAAATATAACTAAGAATAAACCCATTTCGGTTCAGGTGAGCACTATGCGATGCGCTTCTACTATAGGAACAAAAGAACAAGGGGGAATATGTGGTATCCAAGAGAGACGTAAAGAAACAACAGTCTCATCCTCAGGAAAAAAAATACAATAAACAAAAGATCAATAAATAAACAAACAAATCTGTAACAAATTAAATAACGATTGCAACATGTACATATAGACAATTTTTTACTGTTCCTTCGCTCTCAACATTTTTACTCCTGCCAATCACCGAAGCCTGGCTCGCCGTACGGATTCCACTCCTGGCCTGGGTAGCTGGTCGCCGACATCTTGGGGTTCTCCTCCTCGGGGTCGTACGCAATCTTCTCCTCCTGGCCGTCGATGCGGATCGTACGCTGGCGGGCCTCGGCCGTGTCCTCGAGCTCCGCGACGTGCGACGACGAGCCCACGGTTGTGGCCAGGTTCGTGTCCACCTTGATCTTCTTCCTCTCGATGGAGTCGTCTGAGACGTTGCCCTTGCTCTCGCCCGTCAGGTCGTGGCTGAGGGGCTCCGCGGGCGCCGGAGACGCAGGGCTAAGAATCGCCTCCGCGTGTTTGGCAGCGGGCGTGCCGTTGCTGGGGCTCGCCAGGTCGGAGCTGGAGCCAAGAGGTGGTGAAGGAGCGAGAGCGGTCGGCAGGTTTCATAGAGATGCGAGAGTAAGAATGCTTGGCAGTTGGAGGAGAGAATTCAAGGTTAAAATGTGGACAAGTTTCGTGGGTTGGCGAGAGAGGGAGGGGGCCGACGATTGATGATCCGAGAGAAGGGAAATGGTGTGTGGCTAGCCGTCGTTGGTCTGGATCCGTGGTGGGCTGTGTGTGTGGTTGTGTGGTTGTGTGTGGTGGGCGTGTGGTTTGGCTCCCGTTTCGAGGGGCGTTGACACATGAGCCACCCAAACTCCACAGGAGCTACTGCGGCAGCGCAATGCTGTTCAAGGGGTGCTTATCGTGAGCTGTTGGGTAGCATTGGATTTCTGGGTGATTCGTTTGGGTTGACGGCGCTGGGGTAGATACGACGTGGTGCGCAGGAGGCCGGGCGTCTTGGAGGGAAGAGACAGCAGATTAGCAAACGGCAGGGCTCTCGGCGGATTGGCAAGGGCCAGACTGGTAAGCTAGCGCCTCAATTGCTGGCGACCTTCTGAAAGTAGACGGAGCAAAGAAGTGACAAAAGCAAACAAGGTTGGGACGGTTCCAGGGCGAGGCTTGATGGCTTGGAGAGGCTGTGCTTGGAGGTGGTGATGGGCAGGCGGGCGGGTGTACCTATTTGGCGTGTTTGGCGTGTTTGGCAGGGGAATTTAGGTGGGATTGGCCATTGAGTGGCTTGCAGAGGTGAGGGTCGGCGAGCGAGGCTGCATGCAGCTAATACAGGTAGAGGGTGCTAAATGGCAATGGACAGTGGTGTCAGTGGGTGTCAGTGGGTGTAAATGGCTGGACAGTGGGTGGACAGTGTATGGTGGGGTTCCATTTAGTGGGTGAAAAGAGGTCAGTGATGCCTTCAGTGGGCTCTTGCTAGGGGTTTGGAGCTCTCAGCAGGTGCCTCAGGTACCTTTAAAGGACGTGTCAGTTACCGCAGTGGGCTTTTGGTGGGGGACTCGGTGGTCGGCGATTGAAATACAGCGAGGTGGCTACTAAACTACAGGGCAGCTCCCTGTAAGGTGATAAGGTAAAGGTACCTAGGTAGGTATCTTCTTGTCCAGGCACCTTCCGTGCTCGAGTCCAGCAGCGGGGCTCCCCAAGCCTGGCTTCACTCACCACTCTCACCTCACCACCTCACCTCGTCACCATGTAGTAATAACGTTGCTTTCCATCAGACATTCATCATCACAACACATCACCTACATGCACACGCGCCATCATCAATCAAACACCTTTATCCCAGACACCCACATCACCACCGTCCCCCTCTCCACCATCCCACGCTTACATCGATGCAGGCTGGCACCAAGCTGAAAAATTAAAGCGACGATCCCTGATCCATCCCGGCATGACCCTTCTTTTCATGGCACAATTGGCCTTGCTGCAGATACACAAGGTGACATGGAAACCCACGCAATATCCTCACTCACCACACCAGCACACCAGTTCCCACGGCAAGCCCTCCGTCTCATCTCCAGCGCCAAGCAATATGGAAGCCTCCGAGGAACAGGGGATTCCCGTCGCCAAGCCTCCCCAGCTTTGGATAGTCATTGCTTGCAGTTCCTCGCATCGAGCCTCAGGCGCTACTTGACCGCAGACTAATAATAAACCAAGGTCAAGGAAATTTACGCTTCCAAAAAAGATTAACCTCACGACCACCCCGGCACCACCGGACACTAGTCGCAGCATCCCTGGTTGCGGCTCCCCCAGCTAGTTACCTACACGGGACACCTCTTTTGCTGTCAACTGTCACTTCGAAATCGCTCACACCGTAGTCCAAACCAAGGCGGCCATCCACACACGTCGTATTTTCAAATTAAGCGTCCTCTTCTTTCAAGCCTCGCCCGTCTTCACGATCCTTGCCATCTGTCAACCTCACCGGCGGGGATACCCCAGATGTGCTGCAACAGGATTAAGCTGCTGCCTAAATACTATGCCTGCGACTAAAATTCAATAGATGAAATACACTGGCGAGGGATCAATAATACCCGAACCAATCCCGCCTCATGCGGAAAAAAAAANCGTGAGGAGCCAACCCTTTCAGCGACCATACGCCACAACTGAAGCACTACTGCATGGGGTTTTGTGTCTGTCCTTCCGCTACACTGACTGGTCGCTGGTCCACTGTCGCCCGCCCGCCCGTCTAAACGGCCAAATCACCGGCAAGATGTGATTCGACACGCAGCGGACCCTCGTCGGGCAATAACAACCCGTGTTCTGCGTTTTCGCCTAAAAGTCTCATCGTTCTAGGCCGATCCATTCGACAAGGCTGGAACCCCGTGGGCTTGTCTGTCTGCCGCTGCTTCATTCAATAGGCTCTGCGCCAGCATCTTTGACCGCTCATCGATGCAACCTGCCCGTGTGCTGCTGACACTGTGAGAGAGAACAAGACAGCCCCCGCCCCAGAGCCGCGGCCTGGTAAGCATCTAGCCATGTCATTGACCGTTGCATTGCAGGGAGGAAGTGGCCGTGATACATGCACACCTGTCCGAGCACGGAAATGTCAACCAATGAGCATGTTGCTCGCCTGAGCATCTCGTTGTAGGGATTACCTCAAGTACAGGTCGATCAAGCGTGCAGCAACAAGTCTTGTTCGAAAATGCGGCAGCTCACACGTCAATTCTGAATCGCGGTCAATATATCATCAGCCACCGTAGCAGGTATGGAGCAGTATCGTGCCATTGGGCACCAGCACGACTCATGTACCATTCTCATGCACAATCCGCATTGCACAGATACTGGTTTCAAAATGACCCAATCAAGCTTCCATTATGCTTATACTATCCTAATCCATCCGGGTATTCCCTCCAATGCCCAAAAACAAAAACAAAAATCTTTTGCTACTCCTTCATGTTACATGGTGGTCAAAACAAAAACTCCAGTCTGAACATTGCGTCAGATGCTCGTACCCATGCCCAATAAAAATCCAAAGAAACGCCATCCATTTATAACCCAATGGGCGCCAAATGTGAAACCAATATGTAAAGAAAAAGAAGAACAAGAAACAGCAAAATTAATCCAACGCCTCTCCGTGCAGAATGCTTGCCAAAATTCCCGAGCCAATGCCGTCCGCAATCGACTCCATGTCCTTCTCCGTCACGCAGCTCGCGATTCTCTTGTCGTCGCCGCTCGCCAGGACACCGCCCTTGCGGCCACGCTTGCTGGGGGTCTGTGGTGTCATGAAACTTCCGTTCTTGCCGTCGACGGCGTTGACCAGGCCGAGCGTCTCCAGGCTTCCCATGACTTCGCGAAACTCGGAACTCGAGAGGGGGTGAAGCACAGAGTCGCGCGTGCACAGGCGGCAGTAGGCGTCAAACAGCTTCTTCACGGTGGGGGCCAGTGATTGCGTCTTGCTGGGAGTCGCAGGCATGCCGACCTTGACCTTGGATCGCAGGTGGTTCTCGTAGGCGACAAGAGCGCACAGAGCCGCCTTTTGCTGCAGGTTGAGAGTCTTGAGTCGCTGCGTGGTGCCATTGCTGAAAGCTGCGGCGGTGACCTTGTTCAAGTGCGCAATGGAAGCGCGAGGAGCCGTCTCGGCAGTCAGGGCCTTGAGCGAATTACCCATGATCTGTACGATGCTGCGTCCCCCCGTCTTGGCGCCGTTAATGTTCTCGCCCAGGGGTCGCTTTGATGGTGTCATCTGGAGCATGGTTTCTCTAGCCTGCTCTTCGTGCTTTGATCGGGTCTCGCTCTCAATGAGGTCCAAGGCTCGTCTGCAAATCTCGAATGCTTTGCGCAGATCTCCTGTCTGGCTTGAGACTTTGCGTGAGCACAGCTCAATTGCGGCAGGGTGGATAAATGGAACATAGCTATCCTTGCCCTCCGGCATCAGCGACTTGAGGCGGGTGGTGATGATGTTCTTGACCTGAGCAGCGGTGTAAGGGAGGAACGGCAGAAGCTCGGGCTTGAGGTTCTTGGACTTGAGACGAGGCAGGAATCTGTCAGTGAGATCCAATGCGTTGGCGATACCGACAAGAAGAAGCTTCGACGACTTGTGAAGCGACCACTCGAAGACACGGTACAAGCTTTCCAGGCCCATGGTGAGAATGTGATCGATCTCATCAAGAGTGACAAGATACGTTGTGGCATTCTCATCCTTGGGGTAGAAAGCCTCCTGCAAAGCGTCCACGGCAGCAGCCTCCGTCACGCCCTCTGCCTGTAGACCCATGCCGTCCAGCAATGTCGTGTAGAGATCCTTGGATGACTTGACGCTCATGCAGTTGATGTAGGCCGACTTGACCCCGTCCTTTTGGGCATACCCTTGAATGAGCTCAGTGATCATGGCGCTCTTGCCGGTGCCAGGCGGCCCGCTGACGTAGAGGCAACCGTTCGGCGAGTCCGAGGTGCATCTCTCCAGGAAGGTCGTGAGCTGCTGACGCTCCTCGTCACGGCCGACTAGCTGGCCAGGCTCGGCTCCGCGGGCGAATAGTTGACGAGCGGTGTGGTAGACAGTCTGGATTGTGTTGGGCGAGAGAGGCGAGTGCGGCGTCAGTCGCTTGAAGAGCTTGCCGGCCGACATGACGGCATGTCTGGGCGTGGTAGGAT
>JANAKD010000211.1:0-28865 GCA_027627215.1 Lecanicillium saksenae | reverse complement strand
AGCGGCAGCCACAGCAGCGAGGCTGGTGCTGAGCCGGGCTGGCTGGTACGAGCCTCGAGTACTTGGGCGCGCCACAACACGACGGGGAGCTGTTGCCACAGTTNGCGCCGAAAGCGACCGTTCGATTGGCACGGCGGCCGGACACGAGGCACATTGGATGGTGGGGGAGATGACAAGCAAAAGTTAGCTCTTATGGGATTGAGGATGGCTGATGATGGATGCCTTGATGGTCATGTTTGTTAAGATGCCAGCGCTTACATACATTACTGAAGGCACTACAGAGCTGGCTGGCTGGCTGGCCTGGGACTGTCAAATCCTTTTATAAGGAGCAAACACCAGACCAAACCAAATCACCTCTGCACTAACCAATTGAAACAGCCAAAGTAACGTGTGACGGGTTGTATCAGCCAAGAGGCATGAGACGCCGCCCAGACGTCCGCATTTGTACAGCTTCGCCGGGTGCTGACAAACTTGGGTGTGGTGTGGTGTGGCTGCTGAGGCACTTTTGGGCCTTGTTGCGATGGCAGGGGGAGGAAGCGTGAGCATTGCTGCGCCGGAGAAATATAGCCATATTCAGAATTACAGTATACATGCCAAATGGCAACATCAATCACCTTGCCATGGTTTTTCCGTCGCAATTCCCTCGTATCGTGTTTACGTCGTGAAACAAGGAGCCTTTGACGGCGCGACGGCATTTGCGGCGGCCCCGGAGCTTCTGGGTTGGGGGTTCCGCAGGGCTCCAACCAAAAGCCGAGCTTCATCCCAGTGGTAGGGCCGCTGTAGGACCGCCTGCCGGCCACAACCTGCAGTAATAAGGTAGCGGCCTTTTCTTCCCAGGCGTCCGTCCCGCCGCTACCGGTGCGTCATTCATTCATTGCCCCTCCACGGGGTTCGTTGGGCCAAAGGCACGGATGATGCGTTTCGTCTGACGGCAGCAATCGTGCATCTGACACGGAACCTCGAGGCACGACCGGGGGGCTCATGTAAGAAGAATGTGTCAAGCTGGTATTACAGAATTGAATTGGCACGAGGCAATGAAGGCCTCGTCGAAAGGGAAAGCAGCATCAAGCTTGTCCTGATTGTCGATTCCCATAGTATAGTGGAGTGACGTAAATGTTGAGAAGTCGATAACAGAACCCTCTAGTCTTATCGCCCTCGCCGACCCAGTAAGGCCCATCTTCCCTCTGTAAATCTCTCAATCCAATATCCCAGCCGTTCAAATACACTCAGCCGGCGCGCCGTAGCGTGGAAAAAAAAATCTCTCCTGCGGCGATTTGGATGACACGCCTGCACACCTGGCTGCCCGCTGCCCCGCCAATCCTGTGCCCCCATCACTAACTGAACCCGCTTTTTCCTCACCCAGCACGGTCATACAAACCTTCAAGCTCGCCAACCTTTTTCTTCCCTCGCCCATACTTCTACTCTCCATCTTCATCCTCCTCTTGTCCGCTTTGGATCTTGCGTCTTGTATCGCCTGATCTAGCTTCCTTCCTTTTCTACATCCCATATACCCTCTTCCCGCATCCATTCACCACAGCCATCATGTCTGGTCCTGTGTAAGTCCTCTCCCTCCTCCTGCCACTGCTATCTGCCCTCTTATCTTCACTACCCCACCACCCCGCCGAGAGCTGTTGGACGCGCTCAATTTCCCGCACCCAGCGTTTCTGCACATCACCAGTTTTTTTCTTGGTGTTTTGGCTTCGTTGCTGGTTTCCGGGCTCTTGCTCGTGCCTTGCCGCCGTGCTGGGTAGCTTCCCAGCTTCCCCCGTCCTCAGCAGCCCGGCGACTTACTGCGAAGCGGTAGTGCACGACTCGCAAGCATCAAGCTTGGTCCCGATCACGGTGCCACCGCCTCTACTCCTTATGCATCTTCAGTTTCTTCATCTCAGCATCGTCAAAATACTAACAATGCCCCAAGCGCGGATCTCGGCCTCATCGGCCTTGCTGTCATGTAAGTTTCTGCCCAATTCCGGCCTCCCCGGCCCTCCCTACCCCTCCAAGCTTGCTAACTAGCTCCCCAGGGGACAGAACCTGATTCTCAACATGGCCGACCACGGCTTTACCATCTGCGCCTTCAACCGAACCGTCTCCAAGGTCGACCGCTTCTTGGAAAACGAGGCCAAGGGCAAGTCCATTGTCGGCGCCCACTCCGTTGAGGAGTTCGTCTCCAAGCTCAAGAGCCCCCGCCGCATCATGCTCCTCGTCCAGGCCGGCCAGGCTGTCGACGACTGGATCGAGAAGCTCCTGCCCCTCCTCGAGAAGGGTGACATTATCATTGACGGCGGCAACTCTCACTTCCCCGACTCCAACCGCCGCACCCAGTACCTCAAGGGCAAGGGTCTTCGCTTCGTTGGCTCCGGTGTTTCCGGTGGTGAGGAGGGTGCCCGCTACGGCCCCTCCATCATGCCCGGTGGTGACGAGGAAGCTTGGCCTCACATCAAGGACATCTTCCAGGGCATCTCTGCCAAGTCTGACGGCGAGGCCTGCTGCGAGTGGGTCGGCGACGAGGGTGCTGGTCACTACGTCAAGATGGTTCACAACGGTATTGAGTACGGTGACATGCAGCTCATCTGCGAGGTAGGTTCACTCGAGCGCCGCCTGCAACCTTGTACTAACATGTCCAGGCCTACGACATCATGAAGCGTGCCCTCGGCCTCTCCAATAAGGAGATTGGTGACGTCTTCGCCAAGTGGAACAAGGGTGTCCTGGACTCTTTCCTCATTGAGATCACCCGCGACATCATGTACTTCAACGACGACGACGGCACCGCCCTCGTCGAGAAGATCCTCGACAAGGCTGGCCAGAAGGGTACCGGCAAGTGGACTGCCGTCAACGCCCTCGACCTCGGCATGCCCGTCACCCTCATTGCTGAGGCCGTCCTCGCCCGCTGCCTGTCCGGCATCAAGGAGGAGCGTGCTGTTGCCTCCACCAAGCTTCAGTTCGTCTCCCGCGGCAGCGGCAAGTTCGAGGGCAACAAGGAGCAGTTCCTCGAGGACCTCGAGCAGGCCCTCTACGCCTCCAAGATTATCTCGTACGCTCAGGGCTTCATGCTGATGCAGGAGGTATGCTACTTTCCCTCTACCGCTATAATTGTACATTGCCTAACCCATCCCAGGCTGCCAAGGAGTACGGCTGGAAGCTCAACAAGCCCTCCATCGCCCTCATGTGGCGTGGTGGCTGCATCATCCGCTCCGTTTTCCTCAAGGACATCACTGCTGCCTACCGCAAGGACAACGACCTCACCAACCTCCTCTTCGACGACTTCTTCAACAAGGCCATCCACAAGGCCCAGCCCGGCTGGAGAGACGTCGTCGCCCAGGCTGCCCAGCTTGGTATCCCTACCCCCGCCTTCTCTACCGCCCTGTCGTGGTTCGACGGCTACCGCACCAAGGACCTTCCCGCCAACCTGCTCCAGGCTCAGCGTGATTACTTCGGTGCCCACACCTTCCACATCAAGCCCGAGTTCGCCACCGCCAAGTACGAGGCTGGCAAGGACATTCACGTCAACTGGACCGGCCGCGGTGGCAACGTCTCCGCCTCCACCTACCAGGCTTAAGCGGACGTGGAGTGGGAGTCGCAAAAAATTAAGAAATAATATAGTAAAGAATGAAGAAAACTGGCTTTTCTGCAATTATTTAAGCAATATACGATAATCGTTTGTATGTGCTGTTCACATTCACTGCGTGACTGGTTTAAAAAANTGTCTCCCTAGCTTCATGCACCATTGTCTGTGGGATTAAAGATCTCAGGTGTTTGGTAATAGTAGGGGATTCAATCTTGGCACGATGAAATTTTCCTTCAGCAATTGGAGCACCGAGTAAGAAGCCCACTGCTGTACACACTAATGCCGTTGTCACGTTTTGCATGTTCGGCTGCCGCCCAATTGGCGCAACCTCTACGATCCATCTAAAGGGGGAAAACCCCCTCTCGCTCGTCAATCATGGTTTGAAAAAGCCGCCTGCATCTATATCCCTCCAATCGATTCGGTGCGCGGTTTCGGTCGAAACGGTTCCGTTCGAAAGAGGGGAATGCCCGCTCGGATCATAATGCAGGAGACGAATATATCTCAAACTGCGGAACAGAGTGAAGGCAATGCATCAGATGCGGTGGAAAAAACCAGAGCGGTGGAAATTTTTGCCCAAGATGTGGTGATGGAGAGAAGGAAAGAAAAATCGCTGCGAAGCGGCGTTCTAGTGTGGAAAGTTTTAGCGGCCCGCTCTACGCTGGGCTAGCGGTGAAACATAAATCCGCAGCTCACTACAGGGTATCTTGCTTTATGTCTCTTCCTTAATTGTTTGGTCTGTCAAAGTTATCATTGTATGGGATTAGAAAATGTTTACTTGAAGGGATGGCTCTAGGATAAATCTCATCTTTGCAATACAATATCCGTCATTGTTATTTCGCTACCCTGGATGGCGTTTGTCTAGCCGAGAAGTGGTGACGCTTCGGATGGAATATGGAGCACGCGTCTTGTACCTGGAGAGGACAGCCAGTGGTGAAGGAATGACTTATAGAAACGTTACGCCGAGAGCATACCCGGGGGTTTCTCCACAGCAAGAAGTATACGAAAAGAAACAAGTCATTGTCCTCTTTTGGATAAGCATGTAGGCTAATAATAGACACTTCGCTGCTTGTGCGCCCGGTCATCTCGTGGGTAGCGCGCGGCGAGTTCTGCTAGTAGATGTTATATAGACGGAATTATATGCCTGAGACACAGAGATTGATGTCACTTAATGCAAGACATGCGCACGTTGTTACTCAAAAAAGGTCTGAATTTATGATTGATACGACTTTAATGCATGGGGGCACCGTCTGGCCATACATCAGCCTAGCAGCCAACTCTCGTGCGATCATTTCTTCTTTGGACCGACGTTAAAGACGGGGTTTGCCCTATAGACGTAAAACACGCCATCATTTCGAATCGCCGCCACAGAATCGCTGCCGGTGCCAGCAGTGTTGCTATGCCAAATAGGCACACCGTTTTTGGTGCTAAGGTCCCATTTCATCAGCCAGAGTCTCTCGAACACGGCGTCGATGGTTGCGCGAGCGGGGGGGATGAAAAATGAGCGAGGAATACTTACTACAGGACGCAGTTGCCGTCACCTTGCATGAGCAAGCCCTTGACGTCGTTGCGCTGCTCCCGGGTGTTCTGCCATTGGGGCAGGCCGCCCCAGTAAATGACAATCTTGCCATCAACTTGCATCTTGAACTCGACGGAGCCGTCTTGGCTGAACAGGCTGTTGCCGGACAGAAGCCACTCCCCGTTGCCGAGGGTGCTGTGAGAGGTGTCCGCGCGGGCTTGGAGACCAGCCTTGACATCGGCCACCGGGCTACTGGGCATGGCGGCGCTGAAGCCTGCGAGGGCAGCCACGAGCATGGTTGAGATCCGCATCTTGAATTGGATGTTTGTATATGGGCTTATGGAAAGAGTAAGATGATGAAGATACGAAAAGCAGAGGGACCTTGGGTGGCGGGAAGGGAGGGTTTTATACCTGACTGCTGGTATAAAGGTTGCGGCATCGTAATACTTTCAGAGTGTCCCCGAGGATACTACGTAGTGTCCAGCTGCTGTGCAGACTTTCCCCTCCAGACAGAATTACCTGCAAATGGAGAGCTTGAGTCAACGTTTGAGAGCGGATGAAGCTGCAGGCTCTGATCCGAGACACGGCAATTCGTTGCGCGGCCCCCGTCGCCCGTCGATCCGCCGCGGGGCCATCCATGTACGTTGGAGTGCTTTGGGTGCTTTGGGTCAGCGGCCGTTGTCTCTCACAACTGTCTCGGATAAGCGTTCACCTCCCGCTCTTTTCGAAATTGAGAGAGGACCAGACGAAGTTGGCGGCGACTCCAATTCAACTATTGCTCTGCAACCCTCGAGACTATGGACTGGCCTGTTTGCACGGGAGCGTCAAGAAGAAATGGCCAATTCTGTATATTGATCATTCGCTCATATGTGCGGATGCGTGATGGTACCATCGAGTGAGCCTAATCCTGGATTAAGACTAGCGAATTAGGTTGTGCGCCGACTTTTAATCGAAAAGAGGTGCAGCGGAAGGCTTAGACATACCTTTTATTTGTCTTAATGCTCTCAGCTCCTGTCTTACCGCCCCCGCCGTGGAAGGCTCGATTCAGTTTGGCCATCTCTTTATTCTGCACTAGTATCTACTACAATGCTTGTTTCTTATGGCAGATTTATTATAAACAAGTGCGTATGTTTAAGGGCCTGCCACTAGCTAGAAATTGGACCATGTTATCCGCAAAGCGCAAAACCAGCATCTCAGCAACTTCCGCGGAGAGAGTCTGACTGCGCACTTTATCCATGGATTGGTCCAGACTGGGAGTGAAACTGCAGCTGGGATGGGCTTGCATATACAGAGACATGCCTTTGCAAAAAGCCCCGGAAAGGGGTTGTGGTGCAAGAGACAATAAATTTGGGGAGGGAGAAACACACCAACCAGACATCCGTAGAAGTGGTATGTTCCACCCTGCCTGAGATCTTGGTGGCCTGCCGGCCAATGCCAGCGTTTGGGAACTTGCTCTCTCCCAGGATGTGAATGGAAGTACATCCAGTGCATTCCGTAACAGTGAAAACTTCTATAAAAAAGGGAGGATCCGGGTTCCGGAAGGTTTATAGCAATGTATGCACCATTGGTCCCTTAAAATACTGCCTGTGGCGCCTGTCTTGTGATGAAAAGCTCCCGCACTAACACGAAAGCCGTGACAGAACGGGTTCTCATTGAAAAGTGTATCTCGTCTATGATGCAGCCAAATTGCATAAAATTACTTTAAAGTGGCATATAGACCCGTTTGTAGGGCCTGACAAATATTCTTCGGGCGCACCGAAAGAGTCGGTGGCTTGGTGGTGAAGGACTGCGGACTCTTTGCCGAGCAGCCACCGCAGTGCCACGGGACAAACTTTGCGGGGAAGAGCTTGCTGTTTCTGGGGAAATATCGGTTGCCGGTAAAATAGTTACCAGCATTGGGGAATAACTTGCTGTGGCTTAGTCTGTTGTACGCCAAAAGCGACAACATGCCGAAACACTGCGGTGCAAGAAGCAATCAACTTGGGGAAAACACACTCACTACGCAAACACCTGCCGAAGTGCGAAGTCCCTCTTTGCCGGATAATTTTGGTGGTTGGTTGGTCAATGCCAGTATTGGAAAAGTAACAGCTAGGAAGACCTACTTGTATGTTGCATCATTAATCTACTATAGCACTATACTGCTAACAATTGCGCTATTATTTTAATTATTGGATCCTAGAGTGGTACTGCACTTTCATGGCTCGTTGAGAACCACGCCGTTATTACCTTCAGCGTTTGTAGTAGGGATCCCTAATAAAGGTCTACTTAATATTAGAGTAAAATAAGTTTAAGCTTTTATTATTACTATAAAATGGAAAAGATATTATTATATAAAATAATAGTTATAATATAATTTTTTTTAGAAATATATAAACTTAATCAATGTTAACTATTATCTAAAACTGTATTATTACTAACTTATATACCGTCTCGTCGATTGTGATCGCTTGCATGCCTCGCGTGCGCAATAGAAACAAGTCAGTCCCTTGAGATCGTTTACCAATTAAAGCTTGTTTTGTAGGCCAATCACTCACAAACCCGATGATGGTTGGTTCTTGTTTAGAGAAGAAGCATGAGATGAGCACCGCTGTTTTTAGAGTAGCGACCTGCTTTAAAAATCCTCACACGCGGCTCAACACGAGATGATTTCCATCTACAAAATATGATTTCCATCTGCAAAAGATGATTTCCATTAAAATAGATCATTTCCATCCACAATAGATTGATTTCCATCTATAGTAGATCATTTCCATCTCGGTAGACAATATGTGTCTACCATCGACGAGATTCGTCTGCTGGGGGTACAGGAATCAACCTGCACTATGCATCGCAAGTCATCCTATGCGATCCTCTGTGGCAACCAGGCCTCCAGAATGACGTAATTGGTCGAGCGCATCGCATGCCACAGCATTTACCTGTGAGGGTTTACAAAGTCGTATTTACGTATCTCTCAATTGATCGTCACATGACTCAGCGTCTTGCAGTGAAGAAGCACACTGCTGACAACTTGCTTCAGAAGCTGGTAAAGATTGATGGAGAAGAATCCATCGACGACCTATTGTTGCCTGTCGCTGAATTGGAGGGATGGGAGTGTGATATTCACCATGCCAAAGACGGCCCAGCAGATGAGCAAGCTATAGAGGTGGACGTGGAGAACCTGGTAGCAGATGACAATGGAAACGACTTGGGATGACCGCGGTGAGATGAAGTGGCATAACGTCCTGGGCAGTACTGCAATGGACTGATATCGGGGTCAAGTTATTAAACAGTTACAAGTTGCTCATGCGGTGACGTTTTTGCTTTAGCTATGCAAGTTTCACTCAATTCACGGAATGGACCACTGACGACTTGTGTGTGAGAATGCTGTGATATTTATGTTTTACTGGTAATTGCTAATCAAGTTAGCCAAAAACACGGCTTCCTGCCTTCAGGGCGAGTGCGCTGACGGATCATGGATCACGGGACTCGGGCTCGCGACGGAGCCAAATAAACGGCTTGATGCTTTCTAGGCCAGTCCACCGGAATTATGTGAGAAAACATATAGCGAAGTATTGAAAAGTTTATTAGTATCGTAACTATCAAGTTAAATTGGGTTAACACCCATTGCAAGCGGTAGCATTCGTCCATATGAATCCCAAGCGCCCCAGTATCATCGAACATATCCTGAAAGAAATTTCGTAGCGGAAAAGTAAGCAATTCAAATGACAAATTCCAAGGAGATGAGATGTTTAAAAAGATTGAGTAGTGATGCAAATTAGTTTCATGGCTTCAAACTGTGTTTTGGAATGTTTTCGTCAATGCCCAGATAAAATAAGATCATGGAGCGCGTCATCAGACACATCAGGGTTGCGACGGTGATTATTATGCTGACCCTTGCCAATTTTGGTCAACACTTTTAAATTTTTATCATTAGTATAGAACCGAAAATATATTATTATTAGAAATAATAGTTACAACCTAGCTGTTTTTAAGAGTCTCGCAAACTTGATGGACGCTGGCTGCTGCGCGAACCCCGGTCAATCACCGGCCTACTTAGAGTGCATGCGGTAGCTCGTTTTCCCGCTGGATGCAAATAGAAGCGGTTCGGGTGCATTCTGTGAAGGTGAAAACTTTATAAAAAGCCCCCGAGTTCTGGAACTGTACAGTAATGTATATGCGGTTGGTCCCTAGACAAAAGTTGAACTACTGCCAGTGGCGCTTCCTCGTGATTAACAGCTCCGCGTTTATATGAGAGCCATGAAGAAATGTCATCGCTGGAAAGTGTATCTAATCTATGATGCGACCATACAGTAGCCGAGGTTTTAAAATGGCTTCAAGACTCGCTGTATGGTTCCTCGGGCGCATGAAAAAAATCGTTCTCTTGCCGGTGGAAGCTTGCCGGCTCCCAGCTGGGCAGCCACAGCAGCGCCACAGAACAGACTTTGAAAACCTATATGCCTACTGTTTTTGGGGAAACTTGTTTACTGGTAAAACAGGTACCAGTCTGGGGAACAGCGTGATGTGGCTTAGTCGGTTATACTTAAAAACGACTACATGTCGAGCACCAGGACACGGCTGAGAATGGTTTTGGCAAGAAAAATATAGAAAAATTGCAGAGTAACATCACATTATACTAATTTTCAAAGCTAAACGCATGAACATGACTTAATCGGAGAAATTCGCTGATCTTTCTTGTTGGGGCTAGGGCTGCGCCAGCACATCGCCAGACACTGCGGTCCCGGTAGGCATCTTTCCTGAAGGATACACCAATCGCAACTGCAATGATTAACAGAAGAACTTGCTGGGCGAAAGAGAACAGAGGGATGCGCAACTGCTGCCTGAAATCTGTGTGGCCTCCTTTGTAGATTTGGGTCTTGTTCTTCCCGGCTTGCCTGGGCGCGCATCAGGCATGTGCGGGTGCTGCTAGAGTCATCCCCCAAAGCTACACCATGCGCGAAGTATAGTTTTTCTAAGAATAATTATCCAATCCTCGGAAATAACCTGTCAATTGACCTTGAACGCGCCAAGGCTCGCTGTCTAGCCTTGTACTATTCCGCCACGGCCTGTTTTCGCTTCCTCGCGAGGACGCTGGAACTTTCTGTGAGAGTGATGTCAAAAGCTACACTATCGCCAGACTGTAGGTATTGATACGAGGTCTTTACTTGGAAGAACATCATATTTCAAATTCGCATGTATGCGTGTGTATCTTTGTTGCATCCCGTCTGCGAGTCTAGACGACAGGACAGCCACACATCTATGAATCATTCTCCCAAAGCCACAAAATCCGGAAATTATAAAAAGACTAGGTGCTATAACTCAAATAAAGCAAAAAAAATTGCCAGAAAATTTGTCGCAATGCCCTCTCATCAGTTGCTTTGTCCTCGCCAGCTGCCCATCCTAGCACTGTTCCGTGTCATACCGCACATCACGCTAGCCTGACACAGTGTCCAACCAGCGCTGGAGCTGTCGCACGTTGGGAACTGCATTTTGGGCGCATTCAACATTGACCTTTCATCATCAGCAACAACGACGGCCACCTCGACAGCAAGAACCGCGCGCGCGCGCCGAACGAATACCTCTGTCGCTTCCCCATTGCTGGCCGGATTTTACATCATGGATTAAGCTTCATGGCTTGAAAGAGTGACGGCATCTGCACGCAAGCCGCCCAGTTACACACTTCGAGGCTTGAAGCCTTGCTCGCCATGAGGGAGGCCTAGGCTCTGATGCCTCGCTCTACATTATTATAAAGAGATCCCTCCCCTCCCCGACTTTTCGAAGAATTTCTCCTTCCCCCCACCCATACAACACAGATCTCCAGAGCATACCCAGCTACAACTGCTACCACCACCAATACCACACCAACCAAACAAGCTTGGAACTTCGAATCTGCGATCAAAACAACCACTACAAATACAACCCTCGATCTTGCTTTGCCTTGAGCACTGGTACTATCGAAAGAATACAATAAGACAATACACAACCACCATGGCTTTCAAATCTCTTTCCGAGATGGCTTCTGCCGTCGCCCTCAAGAACATCAAGTCGATCCTCAGCGTCGGCTATCTCCCCTATACTTCCGTCCGTCACATCCTCATTAAGATTGACAGCGCCCCTCAGCTGCGCCAAGTTGAGCTCAACTGCCCGCAGCTGCAGGGCGAGACGGCGGAGTTGTGGCTTCGCCTCATCGAGAAGGACTTCCCCATGGAGTTCAAGGCTAAGGCGTACATGCCTAAGAGCCAAGACAAGTGGCACAAGGTCTGGGAGAAGTACAAGCGTGAACACGACCGCTCTATCCAAGAATCGGAGGAGCAGCTCCGCAACGCCCTCATGGGCCTCCGCCAGAACAAGGAGAAGAACACAAGCAAAATCGTCGAGGGCCGCTTCCTACCCTCGGACGCCATGCGCCCCAAGAAGCGCAACATGGGCCCCAAGGACAACACGACCAGCGTCCTCAACTTCGGCGGAGGCAGCCGCACCAAGACTCTAAGCGGTGCGGGCGTCATGCGGAAGGCCCGCCGTGAGGCGCGAGAGGTGCGCAACATCCAAGGCTCCCTTTCGCGCTCCGTGGCCGCACCAATCCGTCTCCTCGAGAAGAAGCACCTGACCGCGCCCCCACGCGGCATGGTCCAGCAGAATCGCATCGCGTCGCAGCCCGCGTACCGCACTCCAGAGCTCGAGCAGCGCGAGCAGCGCATGCAAGAGCTGGAGAAGAAGCGCAACGCGGCCCTGGATGACCATGCTCAGCGTGCTGCCTACATCTCCGACTCGGAGGAAAGCTCCGAGGAGGATCACGAATACACACACAAACCGACCAAGAAGCCGATCATCGCTGGCCCTTCCTCTTCCGGAGCCTCCCAGGCCAAGCCCGCACCCGTGCCTGGCCGCAAGGCCGTCGGCTCTGGAGGCAACATGTTCCAGCGCAAGTTTGGCGGGGGCAAGAGCAGCGCCGTGTCTCCTCCCAAGCCTGTTCGGGTCACAACCACAACCATCGCCTCTGGCTCGCGCGAGATGTCTCCCACTTCCAGGAAGCGCAGCAGCAGCACCGCTCATCTCGACGATCCCGATGCCAAGCGTCCCAGCATCGAGCCTGGCCTCACGTCACCCAAGAAAGTCCTGCCCAAGGAGCCCAGCTCTCCTCAGCAGATTCGACAGAGCCTCTCGCCGGAGCCGGTTGCCCCTAAGCCTGTCTTCCGCAAGAAGAAGCCTGTCAGTGTCTTTATGAAGCGTCCTGCCAAGCGCAGCTAAACGCATATCACACAAACAAACAACGTGTATACACATATACACACTCTGTACCACCACAATATGCATAGCGAAAAAAGAATTTGGGTTACATGTTGATGATTTCGGTCTAGAGGCGTTTTTGTTGGAATTTTGTCTTTGTTTGTTTCTGTTCCGTCTTGATCAGACTTTATTTTTACTGTTCCATCTTCTGGATTTGCACTCGACACAAAATTGTCGGTAGCATACGATTATTTGTCATGGAACCTTGCATCTTTGATAGAATACAGCGGTTTGAACTTCTTCCTTTACTTGATATTATCACTTGAAGCCTGCTTGAGTGCGTGAANGTTTTTTTTTGTCATTTGGTATGTAAAAGTTTGTCGGGCGCCACACCGTAGAAAGTACCCAACGCCCGTCCGTTTGCCGTCGTCTTCTTTCCTTGTTTTTATAAATCGCTAATATTCATGATGCCACGCCTGTAAATGTAGTCTCTTTTCGTACGTGAAGAAAGTCTGGTTCTGGGGAGAAAGAACGGTACGGGGGATTCTATTGGCGGCCGCCACGGAGGGCGAGGACGAGATGCAGAGTGTCGCCGCCCTTGAGGTCGTAATCGGCAGCGGTCTTGTCGTCGGTCCTAGAAGGCGAGAGTTAGGTCGATGAATCGCAGAAGACAGCAACACAAAAGAAAGGCCAAGACCTACATCTGCTTGCCGCCGTAAATGAGGCGCTGTTGCACGGGAGGAATGCCTTCCTTTTCCTCGACCTTTTCCTTGATCTGGGAGACCTATCCGCGCCCCGTTTGTCAGTCTCTTCTGCCCATCGCGCGTACCGTAAAACTTGAACAGGATCACGCACCTTGTAGCCAGACTCGATATCCAGCTCAATCTCCTTGCCGGTCAGCGTGCGCACCCTAGCAAAGACGCACGTTTCGTTAGCGGGAGGACGGCCAGAGAGAAGCGGGCGGCTTTTATGCCGGAGAAGCTGCGCGAGCTGGAGTCTTACTTGATCAACATGATGGGCTATTATGTGTGTTTTTGTGTAGGGCGTCGAGGAAAGAATCTGGAGGGTTGTGCTCGTGAAACGTGAAGATGGACAGGGTCGGAAAGGTTGGCGGTTTGCGCGAGGCAGCGGAACCGTCATCGCTGCGGGACATGGCGTGGTGGGGTAGGTAGGTAGCTCGCAGCTCCAGCGCCTGCTGCTGCCTACCTACGTACCCACTGTGCGATGCCAACACACGGCATCACTGTGTTCAAATTGTTAGTAAATATTCACCTGCACCTTTTTCTCTTGGGACTGCTTCTCCAGGGGTTGGGGAGCTATGCGTATGCTATCAAAGCATTGCCGTACTATGTCGTGGGCATCGGTGGTGAATAGCACAAAAGCACAAGTAATCAAAGTTGCTTTCATCCATATATTGCTATAATACACTCCAGACATTTGACAAATACAGTGGAGATTTAATTTTGAGACAGCAAGCTGCACATTCAGGCTGCTCTGTCGATGTGTGCGCATTCATTCCCTTCCACCCTTATTTCTTCTCATCCGACGACTCAAACACGTTCAGGCCCAGACCCTCGGCGTCGAGCATCAGTCTGTTCTTGGAGCCAGAGTCGTGCAGCTGCTGGGCAATAAGGCGAGCGTTCTCAATCTTCTTGAGCTCAACGTAGGCCTTGCTCTTCTTGATGGCCTCACCAATCAGCTCGGCGGAGCGAGCCTCACCCTGAGCCTTAACAACCATGGCCTGCTTCTCCTGGCGCGCCTTGTCGACGACGAAGGCGGCACGCTGGGCCTCTTGCTGGGCGACCTGCTTGGCCTCGACGGCGGCGGTGAATTCGGGGGGAGAAGGCGAGGTGCTGCATATGGTTAGTGGATTTGTTCTACATGGGCGAGGTAGTGGTAGATGAGGAACGTACAGTCAGGGAAACGTCATCGAGCAGAATGTTGAAGCGGGCCGCACGGCGCGACAGGTTCTCGCGGACGAGCTTGGCGACCATCTCACNGCTGGGTAATCAGCTGGCTGGCGTTGAACTGGGCGACGACGCTCTTGAGGACCTCGTTGACGATGGAGGGAAGCACGCGCTCGTCGTAGTCGGCACCGAGCGTGCGGTAGATTTGGGGCAGAGCCTCGATCTGGGGACGCGAAAGCACACGGCAGGTAATGTTGACCATTTGCAGATCCTTGGTACCCGTCAGGGAAGCGACGTTGCGCGGCTTGGCGCGGACATCGTAGACGATGGGCGTCTCGAACCAGGGGATGTTGATGTGTGTTCCTGGCTATTTGTTAGCACTGCTGCGCCATCACAAGAGAGCAGGCAAAGAAGCTCTAGAAATGCAAATCGCCACTGCTCCTGCTGAAACCAGTTGCCCACCTTCGCTATAGATCTCCTTGCTAACTCCAGAGAGCCTCTTGTACTTGATGGCGCGGTGACCACCGTCGACGTTGAAGAGCGCGTTGGACAGCACCATGGCGCCGCCAATGAGCAGCGCACCGCCGAGGAGCGCGGTACCACCGCCTCGGGGCATCTGAGGGCCTCGTCCGGCCGCTCCGCCGGACTGCTGCTGCATCTGGCGCAGACGGCGCATGGCCTCTTCCTGCCAGTTGTTTGACATGTTTGCTTTGTGGTTATCGATTCCGGCCGGTTTTCAGGGTGTAGAGGTATGAGGAGTGTAAATTCGAAACGGCGCGACGGATACCCGGTCCCCTGGCGTTGATTGTCGATGGGAGATGGGATGGGAAGAGGATCGCGGAGTTTGGAAGGTGAGCTTGACGACCTGGAGCTTGTACGGCCTGAGGCTGGTGCTGGGAGAAAATGGGGCCGAAATTTTGGCGGTGCTGGTTGGCTCGCCACAACTTGTAGTCTAACCGTATTAGGATCGTAGCAAGTGTAGTGTCTAGGCAGAGAGGCAAGGCCCAGATAACAAGTCCAGCTTATTTTATTATTCTATTATTCAAACTAGAGTAAATTTATATTATCGAAGCACTATCGTCCACCCATTGTTCGGCTCGTCCATCAGCATCTTCAGGCGGGTTCTAACGACATTGGGGTGATGATCTCTATTTGTGATGGCGGCGCGTCTTTCAACTTCTTCCATAACTGGTGCGGTGGTGATAAATAATACGGGTACGGAGTAGAGCTTTTCGATCCGTCCCGTAATTCTGCTGAGCGGATTCGTCTCTGTTTTAAGCATAAGTAGCGTCAGCTTTAGCTCTCTTGATATTAAACTGCACTTCATTTTATGTCAGGCCTTGGTTAAATAATATTCTTTATCGTAATTACTTCTTCACCCCCCTTGTCTTTGCATTGCTAACGACCTTCGAGGTACCAAGCTAACATTATTTCAGCGGTTGCACTGTAGTTTAGCTATCAACGGCTTTAGGTACGTCGATACCCAAACAAGTAAACAGATCCTCATTATCGCGTATTTCGGAGCGGACCATAGACGGTCTTTTGGCATCGTCACATGCGCTATCGAACGAATTGAGCGTATCTTCCTGACCGACTGGGATAGGGCAACCAAAGTGTTTCAGATTGCGAGTGTGGCAGTAGAATGGCTGGCCTGCGGCCTTGCAGCTATCCACACTAGCCCAGGTAATAGCATCATGCTCTTCCTTTCCAAGGTCGCTAAACTCTTGCGCCGTGGCCGGTACTTCCCCGCACATCTTAACAAGGTACAAAACTGGCGGAAGCGGTATGATACCCTCCGAGCAGGCAAACCCATACTCAGGCTCGCCAGTGCTTGCGTTCGTGTTCTCGGCAAATTCAAATCGCCCACTGACGCAGAGGGCTTTACAGTCCTCGCTGTCTCCACAAAGATCACCGGCAGCTAAAGGTAGCTGCGCTGTGTAGTTGGGATCGAAGACATCAAGGTACGTACACTAGAGGGACATGCGGTCTCGACACACTGTGCTCGATATCATACAGAATTTACGAGTTTCTAAGAACCGGACGCGTATCTACGCGGCGTTGACTGTGAGAGGAAGGAGCTACTGAGAATGGAGGTGTTAGACCTCTCCTGGGGTCCGTCAGTACTGAGGAGGTTATCGCCAGTTTTGACTGGCAGCAGGTTATTCCCAATGTGCCTCTATTCTTGACTAGGTCAGTGGTCAATAGGATCACAGTTATATAAGCACCACTACTGTTATGTATGTAGCTTCTCCTCGCATTATGGTGTCTTTGTCACGACCACATGCGCCAATGAGAACAAAGCAAGTGGGAGCTTTTCCGAGAGTCGCGCACTTAATAGTGTCGGTGTGGTCTTGGTACATTGTTAAATCCTGTAAATACCTGCGAGTCTGAGACTTACGGTCTCGGTCTTACACCTGGCTTAAACAGGGTTCACATTCTAATAAAATTAAACCCTGGTTTTAGTATTTAATTATTAAGAAGAATACCAAAGAAAGAGACCTTCAAATTATATATTTTTATTTGTCGTAGGCCATGTTGCCACCCTTCTGATCTAGGTAAGGTAAGGAGTATTAGCCGTTGTGGCGGATAAAGCCTCTATGTAATTTCAATATAAGTATATAATGGGCTTTTCTCTTTTTATACTCTATGTATTAATTAAGTAAAATATATTATAATAGGTGGAAAAGCAAAAATGCGACGACACTGATTTGGACCGGGGCTGTGCAGGTTCGCCAGCACGCCATGTATTGTTGGTGGTGATGTGAACGGCGCGACTAGAGTTAAAATCTTTCGGAGACCTTGCTTTCTTTCTCTAGTTAATCAAATGGATACTCTTTGTACTACAACAGAACTTGGCATGGCTGATCAAAACACTGCTCCCAGTCTGTTTTCCCGGATGCCCAAAATTTGGGCAAAGCCTCCAACATCGCCAGCGCACCACAGTTTCCACCTGGCACATTGCAGAGGATATTGAGGTAGCCGATTATGCAGTCTTGCTCTTTTTGTGTCGCATCGTATGATGCGACACCCAATATAGCCAGTGGCCAGCAGCAGCCCTCAATTCTCACAACCGAGGAGAATACTGTGCCGATATGAGAAAGCAGCTCGGCACGGAGTCTTTGGCGTGCCTCCGCTTTATTCCTGTTGTCCATCGGCGCCTGCTCTTGTATAAATTTTTTCGATAGCGTAGGGGGCAACGATAATAGGCCATAAAGCATAACGGCAGTTTGAAACATCTGCGCAAGCAGAGACCGCAACGGTTCGTCTGGCAAATCGTAGTTCTCTACCCAATTTCTGGGGGAGAACTCAGCTATATGGATGGAAACTGCTCTAGATTCAGAGACAAGGGACTCTCTGTCATTTGCTCTGTGACCGAAACTGAGCTGCTCCATTGAAACAGCTTGTACACGCAGGCGGGTAATCCGATGCAGAGCCAAGGCGAGCTGGCTTGGGCAAGGGAAAGGGGCAAAGTAGTTCAGACAGTATATGCGTAAAATATCTTCTTCGTTCCAGTTATTGAGTGCAAATATTTGGTCGGTGACGGGGCTGGACGTATTAATAGCAAGGCCCTTTCTGTGAAACGGCGTTGCTTGTTAGACAGTGCTGACCACGATGTACCGGGTGTTCTCTGCTTACAGGAGGCCGTAGTGCATCGCAAGACTAGGAGCTTTTATCCCTGACATTATAGTTTTTACCCCGCCGTATACGTCGACAAGGCTGAAGAAGCCTTTCAGATGCGCCAGCCAGGGAGAGCCGATAATATCGAGCTAGAATAGACAACATAAGCTGTTTGCACTATCAACTAATTTGGGTGGCTGGGGCAGACTCACATCTATATCAAACAAGTCGAGAATTCGGTAGAAGATGGCGTAGTACACTTTTCCAGACGCCAAAAGGGTGTTCAAAGTTGCAATGGCTTGGCCCATGTATTCGAAGAGGGTGCGCCAGACGTTGGCGAGCGTGGGACACGCACCTGGGCGCACTGGGGCGCCATGCTGAATGGAGCATGATGTAATATAGTGTGCGACAGTTTTCATAATTATGCCGAGGGGAAAACCAATCTTGGATATGTGAAAACTGTTATAATAAATGACGTAGTCGCTCTCTGCGTCGGCTCTGTGCGTTGGTGCTATGACTGTGATAACTGTGATTGGCAAATTCAATTAAGTATCAGCGACTGCTAGTAGCTCACTTCTCGCAGATAACTCAATATGGGTTAAATATGAGAGAATGCAAAGGTAACTAACTGTACCGTACTGCATCAGTTACATCCCAATCTGGAGGCCGAGTCGTATATAGCCGCGCTTTTTGAAGAATATTGTCATTGGTTGGGAGAGTCGCATCCAGTGGATATTCGCATTTCCTGCGAGAAGACATGCATTGCCGACAAATGGGCCTTTGTTCGTCGCATTTGGCATGTCGTAATCTATAACAGGTTCAGTAAGCGGTCCAGCAGAGAAAATGGCGTGGCACAGACCGGCATGTGCGACAACCCGTCCGGACTCGAGGACCCCATAGTCGCTTTCTCAGCGGTCGGTTTTGCTGGTCATTCTGCGCCATAGTTGGAATGACTGTGGACGAGGGGCCAGTCTTCCTCTCTGGGCGGGCCATGGCTTCGAAATTTGTATTTGTTTGATTCTGCAGTGAAATGTGGCGATGAGCTGAAAGTTGGCTATACATATAGTGGTTGCAAATCAGGCTGCGCCAGAGCCTGATCATCCCAGCAGATGAGTGAGGCTGACGATCGCCTAACTGAAAGAGGGTTTATTGGGTATTTATCGGTAAAATGTAACCACATAAGTAAATAATCACGAGGAAAGGAATTTGGGAAATAAAACTAAGCACATGGCAGATATATATGATCACAGCAGCAATATGTTTATATCTCGAGTTATTATTGTTCTGATATGCACGCGGAATCTAGCTGCCCAATTCCACAATTGTTACTCCATGCCTCACATCTAGCATGACCTATGTACATTCTCGTAAGACAAAACAAATGCTAAATCTACCTAACCACTGAAACCAATAGCAATAGATCCAGAGTCGGGCTTGGGCTTTCTCGCATAACCGTTGAGCATTCTAAACCCAGCCCGGCAGCCCCGACCTTCCTCCATCACGTCGTGGACACCCTCCAGGCACTTGGCCGCCTCCCTCATCGTCTCTCCCGCTGTGACAGTGTCAACCAGGCGCAGCTCACCAGCGACCTTCTCCATCTCGCATCGCAGCAGCCAGCGCTCCCAGCTCCAGCCTCCAACAATGCTGCAAACGCTCGCAATGCTGTCGGCGCTGCCCATTGTCATGGCCTCCATCTGGTGGACCTGAGTCGCATCATCTAAGTTTCCGTCAAAAGAAGCGACAGGCATCTTGGGAACATTTCTCTTGGCCCCCATTGGCAGGCAGACCCAAGCGCGGCGAGTATCAGTGAAGCCAGCGCGAGCGAGTCTTCGCAGCCACAGCTTGGAGGGACTGGGGTCGTAGCCAAGAGTCTTGAGGGAGAAGCCAAACTCGACGCTCTTTGCAAGGCCGAGAGGGCCAGCGTTCATGATGTCCGAGTCGAGAATGGAAAACTCGAGGTAGCCGTCAGGCTTCAACACACGCATGCATTCGCGAATACACGTCTCCCACTCGTCTTCGCCATTCTCACCGACAAACTTGAGGATGCTGTGCAGCTCGCGGGCAGATATGAGATCGAAGTGGTTATCGGGGAATGGGAGATGGCTGAGCTTTTGTACTGCAACCTGGCGGTGGTTAGGCGGGCCGCGGATGTTGGCGTTGGAAAGCTGACGAATAGCCTTGGTGGTGACTGTGTAAATCTTGGCGTTGGGGTACTGAAGAGCACAGTGCCAGGCCCAGTCGCCAGTTGCCTGTCCACCGAGGTCAAGAATGCGAGCCTTGTCGCGACTCTTGCCATCCTGTCCAACACTGGCCATGGAGATTCTGGCTAATCGCTTGGTGATGGGAGCGCGAATTAAGCGTCCGCCGTTGAGAAACTTGAGGGCGGCAACGTGCCAAGATGGCATGGCGATCTGGTTCATGGCCTCCAATTCCTTCTCCTTTCGGATCTTTTCAGGGTCGTCTGTCAAGTTGAGATCGCCTCGCACAACGTTGGCGCTGAGACGCTTCTTGGCGGACTGGGGAACCACGCTCAGCTGGTACTTGCCGAGGAGCTGGTTCACGTGGGTCTCGCGGAGACCGATGCGCTGGCCTTGAAGGGCCTCAAAGCGAGGAAGCTGGTGAACAAAGACATCCGAACGCTGGGTGCGCACGATGTAGTCCTGAAAGGCGCGGTAGTAGGCCGACTCCTGACGCAGAAGCTTAGAGGGAAGTCGCTTCGGCTGGGCCGTGGGCAGGATGTGAGAGAAGCGAACAACCTTCTTCTGCGATTCGGCAGCATCTTGTGTCTTCTCTTCGGGCCCCTCTTCTTCATCGACATCCTCGGCAATGGTCTGAAGAGCACCGGTGTCAGCCTCATCTACACCCTTCAGGTAGGATCGCTGAGCCATAAGCCACAGCTCTGTGCGATCGAAGTTGGAGAGAGCGGCCTTTTGCTGCTTTCGGGCGTAACCGGGATCGTAGTCAACCACAATCTCAGTAGGGACTTCTTCAGCATCGGGCGATGGGGGCGCCACGTTGACCTGATTGAATTCGGATGCCTTGGGCGTGGGGAGGATTGGGCGAGCCGTTGGCATGTCGTCCTCGACATCGTCTTCCGTAGCATGGATCTCAATAACCTGCTCTACAGGTTCAGATGAGAATCCAGAAATGCGATAGAAGCCCTCGGCGGAATCAGGCCGGCTGGGAACAGGCGGTACTTCAGAGTCGATGTTCCATGGGCATCGGTAGAATTGTTCTGCAGTCGTCGATGTAGGTGGTGCCATGCCCGCGGGAGACTGGCTGGGTGGATGCCAGGTGTTTCGGCTTCTCGGGGACAAGCCGGAGAAGAAGCCACCAGGGGACGGAATGTCCAGTTTGCTCAGCTCAAGAAGAGACTGGCGAGTGGCATTTGAAGTGCTAGGACGCGGCTGCACGAAATCTGTCATGACACGCAATGGAAGTTGCTGCATTTGCATGTTGGATTGCACTTCCATCTGAGTAACCTCCAAGGGTCGAGAGGACTCATCTCCAGACTCACTGTCGTTGGATGACAAAGAGTGAAGCGTGGCAAGGGCTCCAGGCTGAAGTCGCACGCCTGTCCAGTTCTCTTCCCGAGAAACCTCATCATTTCCAATGACAGGCGTTGGAGGCGAGCTCATCGCCGCTAGCTGCTCTGATGTCAGGCTTCCATCGAGAGAAGGTGGCGCAGATGGGATATGAAGAGCCTGCTGATGTCCCATAAAGCTGAGCTGAGCCGGAGACATTGGCAGCTGGGCCGATGGAGTCAACGGAACGGGCGACGTGATTTTCTTGAGCTCATCGACTGCCGTCCACTCCTCAATATCGGTAGCAGGAATAATTAAGCGCTCTGGGAACTTGGACGACTCCTCCGTCGAATGTTGAGCCTTCTTGAACGACATGCTCCTGCGCAGACCGCGAGGCATGTTGTCTTCTTCGTCGGAAACATCATATAGATCGTCGAACTCGGTACTGTCGGTAGCAACACTAATGCGATTCCATGGATTCGAAGATGTCAACGGGGAGCTGTCGGCAGAGACCGTAGACGGGGAGGATGGCAAGATCGGAGCTGAGAGAAAGTTGACGCCGCGGGGAGTCGGGAAGTGGTCGCTCATGGGTGAAAACCAGGCGTGGGTCTTGATTTGCGGGTTTTGACAGGGCATATCGATTTGACCATCATCGCTGTCCTCCTCTAAAATAGGATTAAGTTGCCTCTTCTGCCTTCGACCCAGCGAAGGCTCAGCGGGCTGGAAGCTGCTTGGTGGTGCGCGGAGAGTCTGGGCCATTTTGAACAGTGTACTGCGCTATACCGGATAGCGGCCACAAATGATCCCGTCTCGTAGCACCGAAAGATAACAAGACAAATAGTAAAGTGGTATCGTGAAAGAGTGATCCGGCGACCGGCGCCAGGTGGGACGAATAGAACGACAGGCTGCTTCGATCAACGAAGCGTCTAGTATCTAAGCAACACAAAAGAAAAGGAAAAGAGATATTAAACAGAGAGAGAAGAAGCGAAGATGCAAGACCAGAAAGGCCGGCCATGATGGCCTGGGGGTGGCTGGCCGACTTAAGCACTTGCACAACCCCAGTTAGGCGCCCAAAGGAAGCCAGGCCCATCAAGCCCATCAAGCCCATCAAGCATGGGTGGTGGCATCCATCATGGGGTCGGTTGCATGCGAGATGGGGAACCATACGGGCTTGACAACGTCAGCGCAGCCTCAGTAGGGCAGGACTGGAGCAATGAGCACCAAAACGGCTCGTGGAAGATGGGATGGCGTGGCTCTCTGCTGGGGCATCAGCCTCATTAGGCTGGCGGTCAGCCAATGGAGGACGCGTTCGAAGCGCCCGACTCTCGAGAGGGGTGGTAAATAGTCTAGAGCCACAACTGGGCTCGACAGCAGGGTTGCAGACGATGTGGCTGCTAGTATGGAACTACCATGCAAGTGGGTGGCCAATGAGTGATGTCGTGAGAGAGCTCGGCGCTTAATTTTTGTCTTGAGATGACTGGTTATTGGGCGGGGTCCATCGACAGTGAAGCACGCTCCAGTTACATTGTGAGCTGTCGAATTCGGACTAAGTTGACAGGAGGTGGCTGTAAATGGAATTAGCTCTGCAAAAAGAGCATCGATGAACCCGTCGCACAATGCAGCTCATAACTTTGCCGCCCGCTCACGGTCTTGGGGGCCATAACAGCCCGCCATCTCCCGTCGCGAGACTATTGGTCTGCACGCCGCTTTTCAGTGGGTAATCAATTATTCATATCGATTCCTGTCAATTCGAGATTTAGTCCCGGCAAAACCATGCAGAGAGAGTGGATAGGGAAAGGGATGTATATGGTTGTCCGATCACGAGCAGTGTAAGTGGTGTATGAAGGCGAGGTGGAGATTGTTAGACATCATGCGCGCAGTGGCAGGCAGAGCAGCAACAAGCCACTGAATACTTTGATGCAGACTGAACAATAGAATCCCGTGACATGGCAAATGAAATCAAATTTGAAATATCAGCATAATTAAAATTAGGGGAAAAGGTTGAAAATCGCAACAAGGTGATAGTTCAGTGAATGGCGTGCCCATGTAATATGGGGATCAATACAGTACCAGTTATCAAGTTCAATATCCAGCTGTTTTTATAGTAGTAACACAACTGTTTCAACTAAGCCTTTCCTAGTTCTTATATATTTAATTATTCTTGTATTTCTTATTCCCTTTATCATGCTTATATCGCTTCAACTGGCAGTCGTTTTTGCCCCCCTTGCTGTACCTATGTAGTACCAGCCAGTGGCGAGAAGTAGCACGCTTGTCTAGTGATAGGCTGGGGCAACAATACAGATTCAAGCAGAGATAAAAATGCTGCTAAATATTAGATATTTTTTGAGGCTATTTTACACCAATCCCCTGGTTTAGACTTATTTAGAGCTTCGTAGTCTCTCAACTGGACCTGGCCTCGACTGTCACAAGCTCTGCTGCACAGCGTCACGGCCCCACGTCGACAGCTGCCCCTCCAAAACGGATTTTACCCCGCGATAGGCGTACACGACGCGAACAGAACCTGCAACAAAACCACCACAACAAGACCTCTGCCCAACCGATATAATGGCAGACACAGAACAAGGAGACGTCGTCCTTGAACCCCAGGCACGAACTGTAACATATTGCGGAGGTACGTCGCGCGGTGACCGCATCACCAAGCTAAACACAAGTCACGCGCAAAATTCTAACAAGCTCTACAGTCTGCACTCTGCCCCCGGAAGTATGTGCCATTTGTGCCCACCACGCTGCGAGTCAATCGATCGATGACCTTGATATACTAACGATGCGGTGCGAAGTACTGCGAATATGGCGGCACGGTGAAGAAGTGCCAGGACTGGCTGCAAAGCAACCAAAAGGAAATGTATGATAGAATATGGTCAGCAGGTACGTCTTGCCCAGCAGTGCGCACATGCCCGAACATTGGAGGCTAACTCACGAGACAGAGGCCCTCGAGGCTGCCACTGCGTCCCTGTCGGTCGAGGCCCAGAAGCGCGCCGCCAAAGACGCCCAGAAGAAGACTGCCAAAGCCGAGGCCGCCGAGGCCAAGCAGGCTGACAAGCTCGCCAAGAGCGTCGTCACGATCAAGCGCATCGAGCGCAACAAGCGCAAGTTTGTCACGGCCGTCATTGGTCTCGAGACTTTTGGTCTGGATCTGAAGAAGGTGTGTGCTGCCCATCTACCACCTACCATCTACCTTTACTCGCTGGTCCTGGCGGGGAACTGCTTTTGAACCATGTGCGTGCTAACCTCCTGCTCTTTCAGTGTGCCAAGGACTTTGGCAAAAAGTTCGCCACCGGGTCGTCCGTCACCAAGGTCCCCAGCGGCGGCGAGGAAATCGTGGTGCAAGGTGATGTGAGCGATGAGCTGGAGGAGTTCATTCTGGAAAAGTACAAGGACATACCCGAGGACAATATTGAGCTGGTGGATGACAAGAAGAAGAAGAAGGCAGCCGCCAGTTAGCGGCACCAATCACGCATGACGATGATGATGTTTGTTATCAAATTTTCAGAGCAAAGCATAAACATTTCCATTTGCTATGATGCCAATCCAATGAACCAAGCTGGCTGTGCTTCCCAAAACAGGGGATCCTGTCATGCATGTAACGCCATATCATGCCCCCAAAAAACAACAATAACAAGAAAAGCAAGTAATAAAAACAAAACGCCAATCCAAACCCATTCCCAATTAAAAATCATACTGAAAAAAGTCCCTGTTCATGCGCTCACCACTACGTGCGCTTGCGAAGAACTCTACCAGAGCTGCTGGTTGTTGGAGCTGTAGCTCGACTATTGGCTACGCCCTTGCGAAGGCTACCCATGACGGATTTCTTCGTGGTAGCTGTGCTGGCCTTGGAAGCGGTTGTCTTGCGCACCACAGTGCCGTTGCTTCCCTCGCTCGTCTCGCTGTGAGCACTCACTCGGCGTCCAGTGCGAGTTGCCGGATGTGGCGGTTGCTGCTTGGCTGGAGCAGCCCGTCGCGTCTTCGCAGCACTGGCAGGTGCAGCGGCAGCCCTTGAACTAGCCGTAGACGATGTTGTGACCTTTCTTGTGCTGGCAGCGCGTGCAGCCTTGGCCTTTTCCACCATGTTTGACAGCATCGCCGTGGCGGACGCAGCAGAGCGCGAGCCCCCTGTCTTCAGTGGTGAGCCTGGTCTGCTGAGGTACGATTTGGCTGGCGAAGTAGTGTTGTCGCGGTTGAGTCGAGAGTTGGAAGATGTAGGTGAAAGGACCTGCGTTGGGCGAACTGAGTTGTCTTGCATAGCAGCGCGGACGCGCTTCTTCATCGTTTCGCCATCGATTTCATTTTCTTTGTCTCCGCCAGAAATTTCGGTACTACAGATGTTAGATTGGCTTGCGGGTAAGTTTGCACAATAATAGACGTACCTGACACGCTTGTTGCTGCGAGCAGTGTTTGGACGACTGTTTTGTTTTTGAGCGGTACTGCGCGACAGCGGACCATCCTTGGCCGGCACAGCAGGGCGCAGCGCAGCCTGCTCTTGGTGAAGGTACTTGAGAAGCAGGTCCTCCATTTTCATCTTTCGCAGCGCGGTAGGAATTCGGTTGATGCGGATTTCTATTCGCGATCGAAGGCCTTGGGCTTGGAGGTTGTACTGTGCGCGAAGTCGTCGAGCTCTCTCAGTAACTATTTAATTAGCGCAAAAGCCAAGTACGTTCTGAGAATAAAACATACTCTCTAGTTGCAAATTCTCAATCAAAGTCTTCTTTTGTTGGAGCGTGATGCCAGCCTTCCTCTTCTTGATTGGGCTGCGCTCTGTGGGCGTGGTCGGCTCTTCTTTCACGGGCACCTTGACACCGCGTTGCCTCGTAGAGGCAGTGGACTGGTCCGACCCTCTCTTCTTTGATTTTGTAGGAGCCATCACGTATAGTTGAAATTCTCGCGCGGTTGTTGTGGCAAGATACTTGGGAGCGTTGAACTGCGCGAATGTAGAGGTGTGGTACTTGAATGCTGGACGCCAGTCGCGCGCTGTGAGTGGCTACCAGCGCCAAAGTAAACAAACGGTTGCAGCTCGTTGGATTATGTCAGCTTGCGGAGCTGGTGCCAAAGTGGTGGCGGCAGGTTCGAAGTAGAGGTACAAGCCCGAGCGCTCTGAGACCCGCAAATTCAGCTGCTGGCGAGGTATCGGCTACAGGCTCCAGTGAAGCTCCAGGCTGACCAGCACTGACGACTGCTAACTGGCATTGCTTCCTTGACAACCATCCTGTCTATCTACGCCATCAGCACCGATTGTCGGCCAATTCAACCACCACGAACTATAACCACGACACTTTAATCACGAAACCAAAGCCTACATTAGCATAAAACTGCCGCCAAGATGGTTCTCGAGGCGGTCATGGTTGTCGTTGACAACAGCGAGAGCAGCCGAAACGGAGACTACCAGCCCACTCGATTCGATTCACAAGTTGATGCCGTCAATGTCCTCTTCCAGAGCATTACGCAGGGCAACCCCGAGTCCTCCGTCGGCCTCATGAGCATGGGAGGCAAGGGACCTGAGGTTCTCGTCACCCTGACGACAGAACAAGGCAAGATCCTCGAGGGTCTGCACCGCACAAAGAAGAAGATTGGCGGCTCAGCGCATCTCAAGACGGGCATTCAAGTTGCCACCGTACGTCTAAAAAGAACCAAAGAACTCTAATACAACTATTCTAACATTTATTAGCTCGCCCTCAAGCACCGACAGAACCGCTCGCAACGTCAACGCATAATAGTGTTTGTTTGCTCACCGATCGAAGAGACCGAGAAGGAGCTCAAGACCTTGGCCAAAAAGATGAAGAAGGGCAATATTTCCGTCGACTTTATTCTATTCGGCGATCTCGACGACGACGCTACGAAAACGAAGCTCGAGGCTTTCAACGAGGAGGTCAAGGGCAGTGAGGGTTCCCACTTTGTTGTCATTCCTCCTAGCAGCAAGCTTCTCAGCGATCAGCTCGTTTCGAGCCCCATCCTACTCGGCGAGAACGCTTCCAGCGGTGGTGGCGGCGGCATGGGCGGTGGCAACGAGGAGTTCGAGTTTGGCTTCGACCCCGCGCTGGAGCCTGAGCTGGCCCTTGCTCTGCGCATGAGTATGGAGGAGGAAAAGGCGAGACAAGAAAAGCGTGCGCGTGAGGAGGAAGAGGCTGCCACCAAGGCGTCGTTGGAGGCCATTGCCGAGGAGGGCTCGGGCAGCGGAAGCAAGAAGGATAAGAAGGATGACAGTGACAAGATGGATACGTCCTGAACGCCGTGTGGCGCAGGCCTGTACATTAGACAGAAGCGACGTTATGGAGGAATTATAAACAATACCGTCATCAAATTCACATGCTATGAATGATAAGTGCACATGGCAACATGCATCCCTTTCGTTATATTCGTGACCGGGCTTGCGCCTTGGTTTAGCGATTGTTAATCTCTCTAATATATGATAACAGCTTGCGGTCAAAAATGTCACACCGCACCGGCATCTCCAGGGAGTAAAATGGGTTCTTCATGACATAGTCGGCATATAGGTCGTATATCCTCTTCATGGTGACGTCCACGTTGGTCTGTGTCGTGTCTGTGAAGAGCAGAAACTTGGTTCCCGTCATGGTGTTGAAGCACTGCATGCGAAAGTTTTCCGTCTCCAACACTTCCAGTCCCGAGGACGGCTCTGCTCGGTTGGGAACACCACCAGGCGCGGTGGGTGGCGCTACAGGCGGTATCGGGTTGAGCCTGGCTGTGATGGCGTGGACACTGCACCAGTGAGCTGCGGTTCCCTTTCCAATAATACATGAGGCACTTACCCATGGAAGGTACCTGCGAGTACAAGGTAGTCATTTGTGCTGATTTTTTGTAAACCAGTCTCGTGAAAGACTTTGTTGTAGATTAAGCCACCGGCTTTGTTGATGATGATGAGCGCAAACACGGTCCTGAGCAGTCAGCAGATGCCACGGATCTAGTTAATTCCAAGACAAAAACATACATCTCTCTGGTGCAAGTTTCACTTGCGCTTCCTCTTTCTGGCGTTCCCTTTCCGACGTGCCTCTCAGCTGTCACAAAGCTATGAGCAGTCCGCCCCTCCAACTAGTTGCCGAGTCCCAGCAGGAACCACAGTGAGGGAAACTTCTCTGATAGTTATCTATGAGACTGTATTCTCGTAAGCTTCCAATTGCACCGAAGAATAAGTGTGCTTTCGGTGTAGTCGTCCAGCGGGTATATGAATGATGAGCAGGGGGAAGTCAAGCGTACTGCCACGCCGCCGCTCTGGTTAGGCGGCTCCAGCACCGCGCCCGCGCCCCACTAAAACCCATCTCGAACAACTTCGCTGGGCGCTGAGCAATCCAACCAGGCGTGCAGCGCATCTCTCGCAACGTTTTTTTCCCACGCAGACATTGCGCCACTCCACCACGGCGCCTCGAATTCCGGATACCCAGTATATATACGCGAATTGACGACTTTGATTTCCTGCGATTTATCTTCTGCCTCGTCCGCGCCCGCGCCTTGCCCTTGATCTCGAACGCTCGCTGCCCGTTCTTCAGCCCCCAGCTCTCCTTCAC
>JANAKD010000210.1:0-28914 GCA_027627215.1 Lecanicillium saksenae | reverse complement strand
GTCCTCGCTCACATACATGGACAAGTGCTTCGACTACCTCCTCAGCCGCATCAACGCGCTGCACTCCCACACAGAGCTATACAATGCCCACCACGCCGCCGTCAACCGCGTCGTCGCGACGGCGCGAGAAGAGATGGCCTCGGAAGTACCAGGTCCTGAGCCCCAAGCGCCGTCGTCGACAGAGGCACCATCACCAATCAAGCCGCCAACAAGAAGCAAGCGCCTCTCGCGCGACATCTCCCACCACCGCCGCCGCTCATCCGGCATGCAAGAGGTCCCGGCCCTCGACAGCCTCATGCAGTCCCTCGCCCTGCCCATCGATGCCTACGGCGACGGCTCGGGCACGTCGCAGGTCGGCACGCTATCCAGAATCCTGCGCGAGCGCCGCAAGAAGGACAGCGGCGTGGCGCGCAGCGCGCAGGAGGAGTTTGAGGCCGTCACGGCGGAGAGGCTGGACGACGCGCGGCGCGCGATCCAGATGCTGCGGGACAGCGTCCTGGCGGACACGGAGTTTGGGGCCGTCAACCTGGCAGATCCGGGCATCGAGCAGTCGATAGAGGTGCTTGGGCAGGAGGTGGCCAAGGCGAAGGAGAAGCTGGAGCGGTTTGAGAGCGAAAAGGGAGGATGGGGCAGCTTGAAGAGGGACGAGTTTATAGAGCGCTGGGCGAGGTAGCACGAAGCAAGTATATACCTGTGCAATATATGTCACGATGCAGAGATGGAGTGTAGGATTAAATGTTTCATTTTTTNGCAAGATTGAATAGCTAAATGTAGACTGTAAATAGTCAGATCGTGATCATCCCAGCAAATTTCCACAACGATTCCCAGATGTCCTAACTCAAATTATCCCACCCAGATACGTCCGAAATGCCATCCCATTTCCTCCCGAACCAAATTCCTACCCGTCCTTGGGCTTGTTGCCGTTTGCCTTCCAGAGCTTCAGAAGCTTCTTGGCCTCGGCGCAGGTCGACTTGGACGTCTTCGACTTGGTCTTTGGCGGCTTCGCAGGCTTGTTGCTGTCTGCCTTGGGCCAGTGAGAATAACCCGCCGTCGACGACGCTGATGCACCCGCTGTCTTCTTCGCCGCCTTTGCCGGCCTGCTGCTCTCCGGCGCTGGCCGGTTCTCGTGAGTGGCCGCCCTCTTGGCCGGCCTGGCCAGCCGTTCGCCCTGTGCGCCTGACCGACTAGTCGGAGCAGTCGCAGTCGTTTTTGGAGGACCTGGCGGCGTGCTGCCCCCTGCGTTGGGGCAATCTGCATACGCTGCCATCGGCGTCGCTGTAGTCGCAGCTGCCGCCCGCTGCTTCGACGCCGCCTCTCGCGCCATGGCAGCCCGGGCGGCAGGCGTCAGTGCCGTCTTGACTCTCTTCGGCGGTCTCTCATTCGGTCGTAGCTCTCGTAGCTCTGGCTCTTCATCTTCTTCCACAGTCAGGATATCTCGCTTCCTCTTCTCCTCTCTCCTGCGCCTGGTGCCCCATGTGGAAGATCTGTCAGCGGCCTCAGCCGCGTCAGCGGCCGCGGCAATTTCAGCAATCTCAGCAGCTTCGGCGATTTCAGCAATCTCTGCCGCTTCGGCTACTTTTGCAGCTTCAACAGCCTCGATTGCTTCAGCGACCTCGATGGCTTCCCTGGCCGCCGCAGCCGCAGCGGCGGCTTTTTCAGCCTCCATGACCTCGCGGGTGCGGGGCTTCATGTTGGGAAACTCCTTCTTACCGAGATGCTCGCCATCTAGGATCTTTCCCATGTGTGTATGCTCGATGCTCGCGCCGTGGTTGCGGACGACGGTCAGGAACTGCTTGAGGAATGGCACGGGGCTGCTCTCAAACGTGTCCCAGAACTGGTTCGGGCCCTGGTGCCATTCAGGAATCTTATGTCGCTCACTGGGCGGGATGAATCCGTCTGGCTCAACTTTGATGTCATCCGTTTCGTCAAAGTAAGCCAGACCCAGAAAGCTGGAGACTTGCGTGTAGTCCTCATATGACGCGAAATACAGCTGTCCAGCGAAAATATCCAACACGATTCGTGAGTTCGTGGAATAAACATACGAAGACCTCTTCTCTGAAGGTTTCAAGTAGATATGATCCCTTCGGCAAGCAAGCTCGGGCGTGACCTTGGCATTGTAAAGATGGAGATTGACTACCGAGGAGTCGGTAATCGCGCGCCAGTAAAATTCAACATCATATGTGCTGATGATCACGACTGCCTGCTCATCATCGCCAATAAGAGAGCGCGACTTGAGGTGCAAAACAAATGTGACGTGTTGCTGGTAGCTGTCTGTTGGATCTTGCGTGTCGAGAGCCATGGCAAAGTCTCGCGTTACGAACACCTTAATAGACGGCCCTTTCATCCTCGGTATATCGATCAAGCTGGTTCTGTTTAGAGACTCAAAAGCTTCTTCAAATCCATTATGCATATGTTGAATGCGACCATGTTTGATGAAATATTCCAAATCTTTGTTCTTAAAGGATTCAGCAGCCTTCGGTTTGGGGGGCTTGGACACCTGCTTTTCATCCTCCACTTCGGGCGCCACCTCGCGCTCGCAAGTCTCATCGTAGCCACGGCTCGCGGTTTCTTTGCACCCAAACGCTTCGAGTCGAGCACGCAACGCCGTAATAAAAGTCGTATTTCGTGAGCAAAAAGTGCCGTCGAGCTGCTCACCGGTCTCATCCTCAATCGCGTCTTTGACCGCACCTGGTGCGCCAGTCTTCGGTTGCCGAGGGGCGTAGCTCTTCTAGAGACTATTGGACCCATTCTGAATGAAGTCTTCTTCTATACCCTCGTAACTATTGGATTGAGGTTCCAGTTTGAACACCTTATCCATTTCTTCTCTGTGCCTCTTATGCTGGATACCTTGCTTCGCCCAGTAAGGCACCTGATGTGCGAGGCCTCTCCAAGTCTGCGAGATAGACCACTGGACAATGACATTAATTGTCAAAGGTTGATCATGAGAAATGGACAAAAGATTTCGAATTTCTCTTTCAACTTCAACGCTGACATAGAAAATCAGCGTTTGGCCTTTTCCCAGATTTCGCATTCGCATGCAAGCTAATTATAGGTTAGTACCGTAGAAGAACCAATGAGAAAGTAGCGAGACCCGTGGACATTCATGATCTTACCTTGAACTAAGCGATCCTTTGTCAGCCCCGGCCCCAATGTGACAGCCGCTTTGTATTCATCGGGGAGTCGCAAGTCCGTGCCGCGCGTGTGCGCTTCATCCAGAAACACTGCGCAAACGTCCAGCTTCTTTGCAAATACAGAAGTTTTGAGTGGCATCATCGTATTGCTGCGATCAAGAACTGACAGGACGCCGGAGTCATTGAAAAACACAACTGCTTTAATACTTTCGTCCTTGGTCATATACAGCCACCTTTCCGCCACCTGCTGATTGTTCAGCTTGATAATTTGAGCACCCACGTCAATGATCACGCGAACCTGTCCGCTGTTGATGACATGATCGACCAGGTCAGTTCCGTCCATTGACGCTTGCGAGAGCGCCGTATCTATGGATAGAACAGTATTGCGTGTGTCAAGAATGTTGTTAAGTACCAAGGCGTTGGTATGCTGCTGTGTCGGTAAATCGCAGTGCGTCATATCTAGAGGCAGCAAGGCACACAAGTCAGTAGTACCACTGAAGCCTGTCGTCGGATTCATGGACTTCGCTCCCAAGTCCCAACCCGAGGCGGAGATGTGCTGGCTAAAAGCGCCGAGCTCGGTTGGGAATACAAGGCGGCTCAGAAAATGGTTGATTGCCCTGGAGGAATGTCTGATGTTGGGTAAAACCTTCTCCTGGAACTGTTGCTCGTCTTGTAGATTCACGGCCTTCAGACTTCTCAAGACTCTGGGCATCCCAGACTGGTTATCGAACCACTGCTCATAAATTCCATGGCCATCATCAGAAGACCGCATATGCTCAATGAGCTCCCGTACGTCTGCTTCTCTCAGTCCACTCCGATAATATGATAGGTGTGTAAAAATGATCACAATGTCGATATTGCTGAATTCCGCGCGAGGTTTCGGCACATCCTTTGCAGCAAATGGAACAGCAAGACGGGTAGCAGGAGCGCGCTCGAAGTCGCAGCCATAATCAACACGCCATCTCTTTCGCTGCAGTGCGACTCGAAGGATGTCGCCGCTGATGCAGCCTCTCACTAATGCTAGTCCAGCCCGTACTGTCGTGCCAAGCTTTCCAATGATTCTCATGGTCTCCTGATCTGGTGCTGACGTCGTAATGAAGTGTAACATAGCATCTTTCACCTCTTCGGAAAATCGTCTGACTGGAAAACCAGTAAGTCCCTCTGCCAGAAACTCGCGTGCGACCGTGGACAACACCTCCTCGATGCTGGTAGATGTTACAAAGCGGATTCTTGGAAATGCGTCGGGTCGATCTGAGTCTTTTTCGTAAATCACACCCTCGCCACTAATAAGCTTGTTTTGAGGGTTAACGCAATGACTGAGGAGCGCCAGCAGACTTTGAATTAAGATCCATCTGTCAGGTGCAAAGTCAACTGGTCCGGGGGTACCAATTGTGTACAGCAGCTCATAGGTAGGTGATAGAAGCTCATCACTCTCATCAATAATGTCGCGACAATTCTGGTGAAAGTATTGTAAGAGGTTCACATGGCTTTTGGTCTGGCCAGTGTCTTCATTCAGCCAGGTGGATAGCAACTGGGATAATTTGTGTTCAGGCTGTAGCAACACAATACCACCACTATTCTTACATTCGTTCATTGCGTTCTTGATATTATCAATCTCTTTTATGGTCGGGTTGGAGTCTCGATTGAACGGAAAGCAAAAGATAGGTCGGTTAATCAGCCCCCCAAAGGCAGCTGAGAGCGTGTCCATCATCTGTTTGAACTGGTGTCTGCCCACGAATACCCGAGCCAGCATGTTGCCACCGGCTAAGCTTGCGCTAAGTATGGGGATAATGACTGACGATTTTCCTTCACCCATGTTGAGCTGCATTACCGCATTGCTTCTTTCGGGCGGGTCTCTCATGATCTGAGCAATTTCCATTTGGTTTCGGCGCAGGGTCAAGTCTTGCTCGATTTCTAACAGGACAGCATCCGGGAAACTGTTAGAGTCGTAGCTGTTTCTGTCAAGGGTTTCAAGCTCATTAAGTAAACGGTTCTCGTTTTTGAGCTGCCTCAATATTCTGTTCATGTGTTGCCGGTCCCGACAGAGGTCTGCAATCTGTTTGAGGAGTTCACACCAGTCTTGATCAATCTTCGCCCTCTTTGAGAAGGAGAGGCAGGTCAAGAAGAATCGAAGAGAGACGCGAGGTAAAACGTCTGAGTAGAGAAGTACGTTGTGAAGAACCGAGTTGTCTGAGATGTCTCTCCATAATTCTGATTCAGCTTCTTGCTGTCGTAAACGGAGTCTGTCTTCTATCGCAGCTTTGTATAGCCTCGTAGTTTTCTCTATTACAGAAGGTTGTAGAACACCGCTCCCTATGAATTGCCGATATTTTAGAGATTGGATACTAGTCTCTAGCAAGTCGATGTATTTTTTCTCGTGCTGCTTGGTTGCAAGTGCATGGAGCGCTTCTGGCATTGAATCCAGCGCCGGTTGTGTCTCATATTTGACTTCCTGTACACACTGTTCGAGCTGTGAAATGTATTCAGTTCGCCATCCATTATTCCCCGAAAATGTCTGTGGGCATTTCTCCGTCAACACTTTGAGTTCAAAATGACCAGATATGTGCGCTGCGGCCTGGGTTGGAAGAGCGTGCATTATTGTCGGAATGTTGGCGGAGCTATGAGTGAGGGACGACGCCATTGATAAAAGAGCTTTGCAATAACTGTGCCATACTTTATTAATGTCCCATGCGGTGATAAGCTCTTCGGCTAATCTTCTGGCGCCCTGTATATCCACATAGCGGCTTGATCCTGTAAGACTTTGAACACCACTCAGGGCAATCTGCTTGGCGATTCTGGCAATGCACTCATTCTGGTTCTTGATAAAAGCCTTCCTCGCTTTTTCATTATCCGATTCAGTAGCAATTGAGATTTCCTGAAACGGTGATTTAACCTCATCCAGTCGCGTAATTAGTACCTCTTCACTGTACTTGGAGCCGAGGCTGTGATTAGTGCTCGAAGTTTTTGGTATCTCGAACGACAGTTTTGATCCTTTGCCGATGAGAGCACATAGAATGGGAATTAAATCGTCCGATACACTTTCTTCCATTCCAGATGCAATAGTGCTCAGCCAAAGTCTGAGACGGTAGCGATTTAGTTTCTTGGGCGACGTCGTAATGGCCTTGTGAATGGCACAAAAATCCTGTACCAGGGTGCAGCTTTTAGGGTTTCGCCATCCAGCCGCATATCGAAAATTATTTGCATCATAGTGAGGTGTCTCACTTTTCATGGCGTCTTGACTCGCTATGTGTGACATGATGGCATCTGGCGACGGTAGATTGTTCTTGAAGCGCGTCTGGTTCTTGGCACCCAGAGCGGCGCGGTATGCTCTACTGAAGCCCTCGGATTTTCCGTAGTCAATGAATTTCGCTCCCTTCTTCCTTTTGTCCTGGGTTTTAGGTTCAATAGATTTCGCTCCCTTCTTCATTTTGTCCGGAGGTTCAGGTGGTGAATAATAATAATCCGCACTGTATGCAGTGCCGTGGCCGTAGGCCGCGTAGGCCGTGGTGCGGAAGCAGGCAAGTCGCACACCCAGCGATTTTCTGAACACCGCTTCTGCCTTTGAACACGTTTTGCGCTCAGGTGAGATAGTGCGCCTAAGAGTATGGAGGCTCTCAGAGCGCTTAAATATTCTGTCTGCAGAGAACCAGAAACCCTCATGATGAAGCTCTGGCGTGAGTTGACTGCTCCACTTCAGCGTCCGTAGGTTAGCGCCCGTCTTTCTCTTCCACTGTCTTTCTGGGCTCAAGAGGCTGATCTTCTCCAAAAGAGCATAATCGCGACTCTCAAGATGGTCAAATGACACCATGGCGCCCGAATTCAGGATGTCCAAGGCAGTCTCTTGCCCTGTGTTGCCTGTAAATTCATCAGGTGCACTGTGCGAAGTGAGTGCCGATAGATATGCAAGCCATGCTAAGCTCCTCCATGTATTATTTCCTTTAAGCTGACCTAGATCCTCGTTGATCGTATAGGATTGAACACTTGTATGTTGATCAATGGTAATCTGAATCTCGGTGTGCCCGCCTGTCAACAAACAGCTCTCCTCGCCGTCAGCGAGGAGAAGAGTGCGCTTTGTGTAGTCGTTGCGGCTTCGCAAAACTAATTTTGCATCCAGCCCTATCAACGCTTTGAATGAGTAGTGATGATCGACATACATGTCTTCATACTCGACAGAGCAAATTTCTGTTGATCCACACTCAACGTAGAAGCTCAATCCAAGAGTTTGAAGACAAATTTCCAAAAGACCCATTTTTTGGTTCACAACAACTCTTAAGTCCTCTCCTGCTAAAAAATGTTCAAAAATGTCGAGTAATCTCGTGTAGTGAAGAGCGGAAGTGGGCATTACGATATGGCCGAAGCCATGCTGTCGTAGCATCCAACCGTCAGCACTTTGCTCCAAATGCCAACGGACTGACTTACTGTCCCAAGGGTGTGCGCAGGAGTGTAAGTCAATGACGTATTCATCTTTTGCGATATCATGCCAATGGAAAAAGCCCGTGAGATACTCCTGTGGAAATGTAAATGTTGGCTTTGACAAGATGCTTCCTGGGACAAGGACATATATGATATTCTCTGTTGCAGCTGCAACATGTAGAGTTGGCATAGAGTCCCCTTCCTCGACTTTTGAACCGCTTTTTTCTATTCCAACTTGGATTGTGAATCCCTTAAATGTGTGCCTGAATTGATATTGGTAGATTGCATCATCTATCGCAGTCACCGCAGGATTCATCTCGCCAAAGAGGGCAATGAAGTCCGCATGCTCGAGATAGTCAGCTGAGAGGTATGCTGGACATTTTCCATCAATCAGAATCTCCCCGCTGGCCAGATTTAGATGAATCACTTTGCAAAAAGACTGATCCAGCGCCCATGTCGAGGTCTTGACCCAAGAGCCTGAGATAAGACCGAAGTGAGCTTCATCGGGTTCAAGCTGCATATCCCGCCCAAAATTGTAGCATAGCGCATTCGCCACTGCGACGATTTGCCCTTGTCGGAAATTCGTCACTAAAATCTGAGATGCATTTACAGCAAGTCTTTGCCAGGTTGCGTATAACGACGCCTGAAACTGAGTGGCAATTTTGCCTTTGCTCTCATGAATAATGCTGCTGGCAAAGATGTATTGCTCCGCAAAAGTGTCGGAGGCTAGTAGGTCCCTCAAGGCGCTGGAATCGACGCTGAAAGTATACGCACAGATCAACGCGAGATCGAACTGGATCTCAAATTTGTCAGACGTCAAGTCTTTCCCAGCAACTCTGGCCTCTATTAGCCATTTAAAGCAAGTATTGCGAATTGTGTTGAGGATTTTGCGTGCTTCTTCGTGACAATCCTTGGGTCCAGCTGCAAGTATCTTGTGAATAATGGTGCAAAACACGGCAAGCGCTCGACGCCAAGAGAAACTAGCCGTATAAAGTGGCAGAAGTCGCAGAATCTCCACCAGCAACTGGGAAGAAAATTTCTTGAGGCGAAGCCTTACGTGCCTCTGCCTATAACGACCGCTGTCTGTCATTGGGCTAACCTGTAGCGCGACTTTGGTCACGATCAGGAATGTCTCTGAGGCTGTCCAATCAATTGATGTCCCGCACAGCTCGCGTAGTATTTTTGGCCATGTCGCATTGTTTCCAAAACAAAGCGACCCTAGTTCTTCGTTGTGCTTCAAGATGGAGGTGTTTTCCGCCTCTAGACGCATAGAGATCAACTCATTCTGGGATCTTGGGCAGTCTGGATCTGCACCTGACGCAGAAAGAATCTTTCGCAGTATCGATCCGCTATCGTCTAGAGTGAGTCCGCAGGAGTCCTCAATCGAGGAACCAAGCTCAATTTCTTTAACATATTTCAACTCGGCGGAATCAAATAGCTTCCACTTTCTGAGATGTGGTTCGCAAATGTCGGACAGTTTCAGTTTTTGGGTCACTGGTTCAGGACCACGGCGATTTGTGGGAGGTTTTGATGCGAGACAGATTCTAGGCTTTGTCTCCAGACTGTGAGATTGAAAGTAAGATTGCAGAGGCTGGTGGTTTTGCATGTATGCATGACCGACAGGCTGAGGTTCATTATTGATGTGGCCTGCGACATCCATCAGAAGAAAGAGGGAAAGATCACGCCAGGCAGAGATATCTGGCGGAACTTGCAATTCAAAGACATAAGAGTTGGCAAGGTCCGAATTTCTCGGCAACAACTCTTCGCAGACTGAGATAGTCAGCCCACTGCCAACAGCTAGGTTATTGCATCGTTCGCAGAGGATGTCGGACGATCCTACCCGACACTGGGAAGGATCACATTCGCCCGTTCTATGGGCTTCAAAGTGCTTTCGCTGTTTTTCTTTTGAAGCTTCTAGCTCTTCAGACTTCTTCTGAATCATTTCTTTCATGTCCTGTTCAATCGCTTTCTTCAATGTCTGGTGCGACTGACTGCTCTGGGCAAACCTGGATGAGAAGCAGTCAGGCGTCCCAAATGAGCCAATCATGTTCAGTCGATCTTCTGTTCGCCCGTGAACATACATCTCTGCTTCGGCGAGTCGCTGTATCTCCTTCCTGGTGCGTAACATCAGCAGCTCAAAGTTGATCTCGTCAACGCCCAAGGGAACATAGCCATCCAATAAAGGGTTCCGAGACACGGCGATCTTGTCACATGCAACCCATAGCTCAAGTAGCACTAAGTACATCACAGACAAATGCTCTGGAGTACCTTTGTAAATAGCGGATGCAAGCTTAAAATACTCCACAGCAAACAGTTTGAGATTTGAGCATGATGATTCACTGTCCTTGTACTTGGTAACGAAAGCAGCAAGGTTATCTTCCACCCATTCTTCAATCTTGATCAAGTTGAAAACATGGCTGTCTCGCTTTTCTTTTGATAGCTGCTTAATATTTGGTAATTTGTCGGTTGGCCAATTAATGATGTCCGATTTCGGATCAGGGACTGCTACTTCGCCCTGTGGTGCCCTATGGCGGACCTTGTTCAAGAATTCGTCAAGCCCTTTGTGCTGAACGTAGCACTTAATCTCATCAGACTGAAACTTTGGTATTGCAGGTGCTCTTTTTTCCTGCTCTGACCGAACGATTTCTTGCCATCTCTTTGCAATTAGGCCATTCGCAGTCTTCACAGCTTTCTCGACATGGATGAGCCACGAGTTGGATAGTGCGTGCCGGAGTTTCTGCGTCCTATAGCCAATTTTCCTCGCCATACATTGGAGGGTATGGCTGTCAAATTCCATACTGCATGCGATGTCGAGAAGCAAGCTGAAGAAATACAGCATGAACTGCTTGTACAAAGTATTGTCCGTAGCAGTCCTTTCCTTGGGGGTCTTGGGCTTAGAGGTCTTCTGCTTCGGAGTCTTCTGCTTCGGAGTCTTCTCTTTGAGAGCCTCTTCTTCGGAAGACTTCTTTCTCATTAGCTCTTGTTGAAGAACCACCTTTAGCAGCAGCCAAATCGGCGATCGTCGGATGACCTTGTTTTCATTTTCCACGTATTGTGCGAAATCGCGTGTCTGTTTCACAATAGTCGTAGCAACTGTGTTATTGTTGTCATCGGCAGTTTCAGTAAAAAGAAAACCAAAAAAGGGCTCGAAAATGTGGTTGGGTAGAAGCGCGTCAAATTTGTTCTCGATCTCTTTCTTATTTAGTAAGACGGTTGGTCTCGCGTCCTGAACCTCGCCTGTGTCCATTTGAGCAAGACTTTCAGCAAGTACTTGCAGGAATCCTGGCTCGGTAGCAGTCTCTTTACGAATTCTAGCACTGATCTCGGGGAAAGTACGTCGTAGTCTCCCCGCCGTAGATGTCACAGCATCAGCTTTGGGAGACAGCTGTAATCCTTCAATGCGGAGGCTCTGACCCCCCCCNTCGAATAATCACGGCGGCATTATGATGCTCCAGGTACAAGGGGATGGGAGCTAAAAGCAGTTAGCGATGGGGTGGGACGGTAGAAGGAATGATGTAGCATACGAGCAACATCTTTTTTAAGCAGTTTCAGTAGCTTTTCTTCGTCGACTCTGTGTGTATCTTTGGATCTAATCTCCATAAAGTAGCTGATGGCGTGGCGACACTGGCGCAGCTGAGCCTTGCAGTTCTCTGGGGAAAGGCTCTCGAAGCTTTTGAGAGCATATTCGAGCAACTTTGGCAAGGCAGTTTTGAATGGCTTGTCATAATTCTTGTCCGGTAGTTTGGGTAGCAAGAACACATGTTGAATCAGGGGCTTGAGGGTGGCTTTGTCGATGTCGGGGGCTTCCATGTTGGCAGTCGTGTGGCGGTAGCCAAGGTGAAGAGAGGGAAAGCTGTGAACGGGAAAGCTGTGAACGGGAAAGCAATTGATGATGGCAATTAAAGAAATATGAGGCCAATTATATGCAATTGGTTATGCAGTAGGGAAATGAACAGGTGCGAAAGGATGGGGAAGGGGTGAGGTTGGTGGGAGGATGTGGTTGAACGTGGGCTGGGAGGGATCTATCCAAGAGGCAGAAGTTAAGATTCGAGGGTGGAGGAAGATGAGAGGAGAGAGGGAGAAACAAATGCGCACAGTGGTTTAAATGCAGATAAATAAATATAATTCAGTGAATTTAGTTTATGAAATGAATTGGTGCACGCGGTGACGAATATCGGAGTGCAGGCAGAGTGCGATGTTAATTAAATTGGTGCAGGTGCAATTGCGTCCGCTACCCTGCACTGCCAGCTGGCAGCTGGCGAATCGCGCAAATAATGCGCCTGAAGAAAGAGAGCCACAGCTCCCCCCAGATATTTACACTAAAAAGATGAAGTCTCCACAGGCAGGAAAACCGCCATTGGACAGTAATGATCTGTCAAACCACCCCCAAAGCAACTTGTATCGCGGACCTGCTCCATGTGCGATCAGCCCTCGCCTAGCCACACCACCAGCCAGAGCCCAGAGGCGAAGTGAAAACATATCCAAGGGGCAGCGCCGGATTGGTAGCCGGGATAGCTGAAATGAGAAATTTAGAGCGAAAGACTGAGGTCATGGAGAGCATCTGGCGCTGGCTACCGTGTAATAGCTCAAGATTGTTTTTAAATTTCATAGTACAAGCGCATTCTAAGTAGCTCGCATCTTACAAGAATCGGCCAACAGCCAAGTTAGACGGGTCGTCGGGGCACTTCGCAGCTCCACAACGTTAGTGGCCGACAGTGTTTGCAACTCGATTGCAGTGAATAAGGCTTCGCTATGGGGCGATGGAAAATTGGGCCCTCACTGCTGGCCGGGGTTTATTTAAAAGCCAAATGCGGTCGGCTCTGTAGAACGCAACTTACAACCTACACTCCTTCAACATCTCGACCGAGCCCAATTCTCAAGCTATTGTGCAATAGCCAGCCCTCTCGCTATTGACCAACCTTGGAATCGGAATTTAAGAAAATCAGGTCGAGCCTTGTGTCGTTTAGTCGTTTATCTCTTTATAACAGCAATGCTCTGGGTTGAACAATATCAATCGGCGCCCAGAGAGACCGCATTGCATACATCAAGACACGACGCAACTCAAACAACGGAGCGCCGAAGCATTCTCAACGCAACACAAAAACTGATCAAATTGTACCGTTTCCGCTAAGTTATTTTAGCGATGACAAACTCACCGATGTACACGGGTTTGAGCAAGTTGACAAGAATGTGGAGCTGAATACCGAATATGAAGCCGAGTTCCTAGAGGCTCATCCTCAGGTCTTTGGCACAGAGGCTGGCGATATCTTGAACATCTATGCTCAAGAAGAAATCCGGCGATCTTTCCTCGAAGTTGACCAAGACAAATTAAGTCATCTATTCAAGGATGGAAAACTCCATGACCCCGACGGGGAACTCGGCGGTTTAATTCACGAATGATTCCGTCACCGAATTGAGCTTTCCAACGACATTAAGTAAAGGCCGAGGCCACCCACCTTACCACTCCAGAGACTTCGCTAGAGGATATGCGAAGAACGATCAAGGTGCTCGAAAAATTAGCAAACGTCTGGTATAATGATAAAGTGGCTGTGCCAGAGAGTATGACAGAGATCACTCGGCGACGTCAAACACAGGCTCTCTCGGATAACGAAGCTATCGATAAGGAGCCACTGAACTTTTCCATCAACCGGCAGCTTATGGGTCGCATTTAGAGAATCGGCCAAAGAAGCACGTGTACTGGGAAATTCTGTACCTCCGCCACACGCTGGAAGGCTACATGCAGGCAAGATCGCTTGAAAATTCGTTCTCACGCTATAAGCCAAGTCTCATTTCCTCAAAGAAGTTTGGGCTGAAGTTGCTTCCATCGTCGGGTTTGAATTTGCACGAATGCTCTTTGGCCTTCGTCGCAACCTATATTGTGCGGGTTGCGTTCCATGGGAGTCGATTGACACTGATATCGTCGATCGAGAATGCGCATTCTATACCGCGGTCGCAATTGTCTCGGTCACGCAGTCGCACCTTTGCAAGCTCATTACTCGTGAGACAATTTGCAATATTGCGGCCGCATGGGAGCCGGGTATGCCCTTGTCTCAAGAGATCCTGTCCGGAAAGTTACCGCCCCTGCCAAATGGCGAAACTTTGCTGAAAGACTTCTGCCAGTCACTCAAAAACTCAGCGGTGGAAGAGCAAGAGGGCATTGCCTCTGCTGCACCTAGCAGTCTTGCATGTGTAGGCGCGCCGCAGACCCCCTGTCGTCAGAGCACACCTCTGAGCTCTGCGCCGAGGACTGTTAGTAATAAGCGCACCAGGCCCGTCTACGACTCGTCGCGAATGGACATCGACCTTGAGGAGGCTGAGGAAACGCCCCCCCCAAAAACGCGAGCGGGGTGGCAAGACCCTTACTGATCGTGCCCCGCCCAGATATCAGCGTGAGGAGGACGAAACGGACGACACCATGTCCGCGGCGCAGAGAAAGGCCGCATCTCGCGAAGTCCCAGCAGGACCTGTGTCAGGGGCGGCTAGCACGAAGAAGGTGAAGGGATAGATAGCTGGGATATCGCTAGTAAATAGCCGATAATGACTCTATTGATCACTGGGGAGGGAAAGGACCCCTCCCAGTGCCTACGCTGCGTGTTCGTCGTTAAATAGCTGTTCCTTCGCACGTGATACGTCATGAGCCGTGACAACCTCTTAAAAGATCAGGCTTCTTGAGAAATTCGGCACGAAACCTCACGGACCTGCTCTATTCAAGTCATACACCGAGAAAATGGTCCATGGCTCACGCATGCCACAACGCGTGACGGCGTGGATAGAGAGTCCGCGGTAGAAGGCGGATTGCCGTGGCAAAAGCCGGCGGGGATCAACAGCGCGAGTCACTTAGCAGCACGGTGCAGGGAAGGTCGAGCTAGACAATGAATTGGAGACTCTTTATCAGAAATTAACATGAGACTGCTGCGTTTCTTAACAGCGGGAACAAAAAGGCTATCGGTTGAAGGGATATCTTTAAAATAAAAGTACCAGAAATATTAGAATACTGAAAAACTTAAGGCGTATTAAACTAATTAAATATATAAGAAATATCAAAACAACTGAATATATGGGAAATACAGAAACTTAACTTTTTTATATAAAAGCAACGTTGCTTTGAAATGAAAGTTGATGTTGATGATCACCGGCGGCAATGGATTTTGTCCCCAGGGCCGAGTATTGCTCTTTTCGTAAATCCGCCTGTGAGCCTCCCCCTTCTATACTCTTGCTATCATAAGAGTCTCATCTGAAGTGGCTCGTCGCCGCTAAAGGGGCGCCACATGGTTCCGAAACGCGCAGTGCCTCGTCTCGGAATATCGGATCGCGGTGTCGCAGGTTAGTCTCGGCCCCTTTGGCGATGACGACGCTAGCCGCAAACAGTCGAACAAGGCGGAATTCATGAAAGTCGATCTCACACGATACGCACTTGCGAGTTGTAGAGCAGAAATCAATTTTAATGTGTTTATATTTTGGAAATGCGATTTTTGAAAAGAGGTGCCACGGGTGGTAGGGTATGGGCTTGAGACGCGCCAGCAAAGAAGCTTCATCAAGTCACTGCTAGCCAAGAAAACGCGACTCGGCAGTTGACAGCACAGGCCAGCGCAGTCTCGAGCCCGCCCTACCAGAAATCAGCCCAAAGAGAAAAAAAAAAGGACTCGAGGCGAAACCTGCTACGGCTAAAAAGGCCGAATTGCCCTTTCGGGAAATAAGCTCAACGCCACTGCTGTTCCACAATGCCAGGCACAAACCCGCCCTGGCCCAAACTTTGTGACAGTCCTGCGACACCTTGCACGCCACCTTTGCGATGCATTTCCATGGATCGCCCGCGTAGAGAGCGACTCTGCAAACCATGAGCTTCGGAGGCTATGGCATGGCATGCGTGGGGGATCCCTGCTACAGAAGCTGTCAGGCAAAAAAGTAGTCAATCGGCTGCTGGGATGGCGCAGGGCGCGGAGCTCCTGGTTTCCATTCCCCTGCGTCGTCGGATTTCATGTCGCCCGGCCCGCGGCATGACAGATGGGACGGTGAAAACGAAAACGAGGCGAGCAAGACATCAAATCACAAAAGTCCTGGCTTTGGGGTATAAGTACAACAGCTCGTCCCATCTCAAACGTACATTTTTCCTTTCCTCATCACTCACAGCTCAACGCCTTCTTCTTTCCACTCCTCCAACAGTCTCTACAACCAAACGACCTGGTGTCGCTCCTTTCTCTTCGCTGCTAATATTAATCAATCGACCTGGTAGTCGCTCCTTTTACAACACTTTTCTTTTCAACAATCNTTTTTATACCCTCAAAACAACACCGCAAAAATGGTTCGCATCGCTGTCGCCGCTCTCCTCACCTGTTAGTCTCCCGACCACCGCCTTGAAATCTCGCGATATCGAACAAGTTTCTAACATTCTACAACAGTCGCCCTCTCCGTCTACGCTGTCGGTGACCCCGCTGGTGCCGCTAACGTTGGCAACGGCGCGGNCAAGCAGTTCATCACCGGTGGCTGCCTGTCCGATGCCGACTGCGCCTCTGGCTGCTGCGCCGGTCTCCAGGACGGTGNCTGTCTGCTCCGCCCGCGCCGTTGCCTTCGCCCAGGGCAAGCAGGGCTGCGGCTTGCGGTGGTGCTGGTGCCGGTGCTGGTGGCAAGAAGCAGAACCAGGGCAACCAGGGCAACAACCAGGGCAACAACCAGGGCAACGGCCAGAAGTGCGCCCGCGAGTGGACTGCTTAAAGCGCTTCGCTGTGACTGAACAAACAATAGCGAATGGACAATCATGGGTCCTTCTGCTAGGAATGATGGCTTGAAAGTTGAGGTCGCTCCTCTACACGGGTCAAACTTTCACAAAAAGAGGTTTCTAGCATCATTTGATATTTATATAGATTCAACGTGATATATTCCTCTGCTCATATCTTTTTACACGTGCAACATGCAGCGTCCTTGTTCAAAACGCGCTAAAACGAAAGAAATAGGTATAGCGAAAATAAAATCCAATATTTAGTCTGTCAAACATTTAAATCTTCTGAGAGATACCCGTCTGTTCATTGACAACAATGGAAGGGGGACGGTTGGCGCTTTCGTTCAGGTCATTCTCCTCAAAGTAGTCGCGAGTGCCACTAGCGGCGCTGGTCTGGTTGGTAGATAGAACATACTCTTCCTTGTCGATGTGGCGGAAGGTGAACCAGAATCCGACAGTGACGACGGCGCCGACGATGGCAGGGCCAGCAAAGACCCAGATCAGGTGAGGGTCAGAGATGGCGTCCGACGCCGCCAAGTTGACAATGTAGGCAATACCGGTGCTGAACAGGTTGATGGAGGAAACGAGACCACGCATGTTAACGGGAGCGCGCGAATAAGCGATACCGTAAGCGGGAACGTTGATGAAGAGCTCGGAGAAACCGCCAAGAGTATACGGAATGGCCTCCCACCACAGAGAGATGGGTGACACGAGGCCAGCGTCGAGACAGCGCTCGTCCGAAGAGCCGTGGTAGCCACAGGGGTGAGTCTCGTAGGCCTTCCAGCAGAGGAGAGCGTAGCCGACACCACCAAGCGTGCTGATAGCAAAGCCAGTGACAATACGGGCGATAGGGCCGTAGTGAATGCGACGGGCACGGAGGAGGGGGTAGAAAGCGTACTGATTGATATGTTAGCAGATTTTCGGAGCGACGAGGTTCATGCAAGCAAACTTACGTTGAGAATAGGACCGAGAACAATAATGCTCAGGGTGTTGAAGTTACCAATGACATCGTTGGGAACACCGTTACCGCGAAGCATGGAACCCAGGTAGTTGGCAGAGTTACCCAGACCGTTATCGTTCCAGAACTGCACAGGGAAGAACATGAACATGCCGGTAGCCTGCATGGTACGCTTGACATCCTCGACAAAGGCGTCGTTGTAGTGAGTCTCGGAGCCACCACCACGAGCGGCGATGACGGAGGGCTTAGCCGCGTCCCACCAACCAGTCTTGCCGATGCGGAAGATGCCGCCGTTGGAAAGACCGTGGCCGAAAACACGGAAGAGGTTGATAAGATCAGAGCCGCCAGGCTTGTGCATGACAAGGCGAGGCTTCAGCCAAATCAGAAGGAAGGGCAGGGGGAGGTACAGGATCAGAGGCAAGGTGAAAGCCAACCACCACCCGACGTATCTGGCCGAGTAAGAAGTGGCAGTGGACATGAAAGCACCAATGTTGATGAGGAGGTAGAACCACAACATGGCGCGCTCTGCAGTGTGTTCAGGATCTTCAATGACGCGCTCGCCGCTCTTGAGGGTGATGACTTTGGGAACGTGACTAGTCATTTGATCAAGCAGCAGAGGCGTGACGTTCGGTTTGAACATGGCTGATATAATTGTTAGTCACGATAGCAGAGAGAGGAGACGCGCAAACCTACCAGCACCAATGGCGAGAATGTAAACACCGATAAAGAAGGGAATCTTGGCGTCGCCATTGTCCAGGAGCTCCCTGGCACCACCAACAATGATGAGAACGTGACCGAGACCGCAGAGCATGATACCCCAGAAGATCATGGGGTAGCGACCGAATCGAGTATCAGCGAGATATCCGACAATGAGAGGCAGGCAATAAGCCAAGAGGTTGAAAGACTGGCCAGTGGCGTTGGCGACCTTTTGTCCAAGGCCAAGCGCACCCTGGTTACCCTGGCTGCCAGCGGGCACGGCGCCGAGGCCATTGCCGCCGACCGGGAGAGGGAGTCTAATGTAATTGGTCCAAATCTGGGCACAGCCGTAGTACGAGGCTCTTTCGCAGAATTCTACCGCGCAAAGAAGGTATGCTGCCATGGGGAGAGCACCGGGGACGCGACGAAGGGTCGCCAACTCCTCCTCGGTGGGCTTGCCTTCGTAGTCTTTGTTCAGGATCTCGACGGCATGCTCGTGGTGCGGCTGGGGAGCCACAAGCTCATCTTGACGGAGCTCCGAGTCAGCAAGGACGATCTGCTTGTCGTCATGGACAGCAGAATCTCCAGTCGGCCGCTCAGCAGCGTGGACCTGCTTCTCAGCTTTGTGGTTGTTAGCTCCAGAATCGCGCAGGTCGAAGTATGGTGCCAATGTGGGCAGACTTACACATGATGGGCCGTGTACTCTCGCAAAACTACTTGCGGCAGTGAGCAGGAACACTGTTGAAATTAGGCTCTGGAGGAAAAGGCAGAGTATCTCAGGACGCACGAGAAGAGGGGGGGCGCGGCCGTGGTTTTGTAGCACCAACATGCCGGGCATACAAAGATACCACCTGGAGGTGCAGCTGGTGCCGACCTGTGTAGACAGAAGTACATGGCGCTAGAGACGGGCTAGCTCAGTTACCCCGACGTCGTGTACAGGCGCTGGCTCCTATGGGGGTCCAGGTCGAACCCTTGCCGCCTCCCCCGCATCCCCAAGAATATCACAGTCCACTTGGGACCTTCCCATCTTGGGTAGCAGCGCTGAGTTCTTTATTGTTCTAGTGCGCGCCTCTGTGGGTTCTCGCCCTCCTGCCGAACAATCAGCAGGTTCCAACGAGGCCCCGTTGGGCTTTTTGCGATACGTGTTGCCCGCAAGCCATGGCTCATGGGGGCCAATTACTGAGTCCACGCGAGATTGCTGTTGGGTGGCCTTGGATTCGTTCGGACCGAATCGCCCTCTTCAGAAGAGTTTTCCAAGAATATGCATCAGTTTCGCCGCTGGGTGAGCATGTCGCCATACATCTCCAGAAATGAACAATCAAGCGACCCGCAACGAGCTGGGGCAGAGATAGCGGGCGCACTGTCGAACCGGAAATTCAGGGCTCACCAGCGGCGGGTGTTGTGTCGCAGTTGGTACCATCTCTCCCCAGAAATTGCCACTCTAATCTTGCCCTGATAGCCCTGGCGCAAGCTCGGAGGGGGTGAGGGATGCCTGATAGCACCAACGCTAGCGAGAGTAGCTACGGGCCCGACTCAAGGCTGGCGACATGGCACAGGCTGGACGACCACACGCATTAGCTAGTCGAACAAAAGTTCCCGGAGTGTTGGCCCTTTTTGGAAAATGAGGCGTTTACTCGTACAGCTAGATGGCGGCGACATGGTCGCCATGTGCAGCAGAGTTGAGGAACGCAGCAATGCAGGGGGAGAGGGGGGGGGGGGNCGCGCAACGCCCATTCGATCTAGCGTTGGCAGTTGGGTGGCCAATACTTCCGACGGCCAACCAGTTTGACAGAATGATTCTATTAAAAGTAGCAGGCAGGAGCCCTTTGTCTTTGTCTCCGTTCCGAGCTTGGCAGATGCTGTTGGGACTAGTCTTGAGGCATGTCACGCAGGCGGGCAGCCTGCAGGAGGATACGCCAGTATTCCAACTTGCTGCGGATCCTAGAGTTTATTGGATGTTGGATTGCCCGTAAGCTTTATCACGGCTTCCGCGTAAACGATATTCTCCTCCGATAGAGCAAAAGTTTGGGTGTCGAGATAACGCAAATGACATCTCAGTCCTCGGTAAATAATTGGTCGTAGAGGCAGGACCCGTAAATCTGGCATTGTGATTGACAGGCCAGCTGCTACGCATTTGGGCATGGGTCCAACGACCAGCCGCATGCAAAAGTTCCAAGCAGATGCAGCCTCAGTTGGAAATAAACGGCGCTCCATTGGAAGTTGGGTCGGGAGCTGAGCAGAGGTTGGTGAATGGTTATCACACCCTTGCTCGTGGCGTCAAGCTACAGGAGAGTAGTGAGACTGGTCGGACGGCTCTAGCCTCATTGCAACCGGGCGACTCTCTTGCACATGGCGAAGGGCTGTTCTGGAACCAGATGCCTCGCGCGAACCGTCGCCCCATGCAGATTTCCGGCCGACGGTACATGTGTTGACCAACCATCCTTCGCGAGGCTCCTCCTCTCGGAGCGCACCCCACCTCCCAGGACGACGCCTGTTCGTTCAAGCATCCGCCTGTCCATGCTGCACAGATGAATGTCACCAGGGTGTGGTGGCTACTGATCACCGTTCCTAACAGGCGCCTCAGCTGAGGCCAGTCCGCTGTAACGTTGATGGCGGGGGTTCCGTTGGCTGCTTTTTGCCCTCGTTTCCGCTGCGTAATTGGATTGTCGTTGAATTCTTGCATTCTGGCGGGAACAACCAGGCGGGAGTTCGTCTTGGCAGCACGGCAGAGGTCGCAGAACCGAACAACCCGACTTGGCGAGGGCACTTGTCCGATGGCTTGGCAGACAAAATTTGAGGAGGTCTTCAGCCATCTCACGCGCATCCCCAGCTACCCCTTTCGGCTAGTCGTACGTAAGGTGCGAGTCGGCGGCGCCATGGCGCTGTTGGTGGCGGCGACTAATATTTCAGTGGTGAGGATGCCAAAACTGTGGCTGCTGGAAATCCCGAGGCCGGTTTTCCAGAAGGAAACGGAGAAACGCCTCTTGTTAGAGATTGAGCCGTCTATTGCCGTTGATTCAAAATTACGGTCTTGAGTCGTGGTTTGATGGGCGATGGCTGAAGAGTTACGTGGGCAAACGCGCAAGGTGTTTCCTGGTTGAGGGGACCATTTGGCCCTGGTGGCCTCAAGTTGCGCTAACGTGGCAGCACCCTTATGTGCCAAGACACACTACCAACAATACGCAGCTCATGTGCTGATCCTTTCTTACGAGAGTCTGCTTGAGTATAAAGGTTGTTCCGATTAATTAAAATTACTAACAGTAGCTGGCGTTGGGAGCTACCGACTTTGGCTAGCCCGTGTCTGCACCAGACTGGCAAACTGTCCTACCCTTGGGATGCAGCCTTGTGGAAAACTTGAGCCGACGATTCTCGCGAAGATGTGCAAATCTGTCGCTCCAATTCATTGACATCGATTCTAAACATGGTCGTTTCCTTCACCTCAGCAAAACGTGGAGCCAAGAAAGTGGATGCAATCAAGATGCGACCGTCTCTCGCTTAGCACGCCCTTCAATCGGCATTTCGCCCAAACTGGAAATGCCCGTACATCATAGCCCCCAAATCGCATCGTCAGCAGTGTAATTCTCGATACGTAAATCCGTCGCTTCTGGCAACAACGAGATATGGCTGATACGCGACGAGGCAGCTGTCGACGCGACCCAGCTATCATAGATTTCGAACGCGCAGCCGCTACTGCTTGATCTTTCGCCTCTTGGTATCCGGGTTGAGGTAAAAATGCAGAGGTAGCGTCAAGACCGCCATGACGACGCTCACGCCCGTGGCAAGAAGCTGCACGAGCGACCAGAGTCTAGCTCCAATGTGCGGCGCTGCGAACTCTACTGTAGAGTTCATCTGATACAAGTCTTCTTGGTTGGCGATGTAGTACTTGAGCATGGATGCGCCATTGGTACTGTTGTCATCCTCATCAATATCAGGGCTCCGAGCTGGATCCTGGATGAGGCGTGACTGGCGCTTCTCCAGCTTGAGCACCGTCGTCAGCTTGACGGTAACTGAGTAGATTGGCAGGAACCATAAAGTAAAGCTCTGCTGGGCTGTCGCATATAGGATGCTGTTCTTCTCGTCGAATGCTAAAGCTACAGTTAGGGATCACCCACGTATGAGAAGACAGCGAGCAAACGTACCAGTAGAGAGCACTTCTATATGTAGACGTGGCGCAAAGGTAATGTACCAGCGGTAGATGCACTGGACTATCCATAGGGAACTGATGCTTCCAAAGAAAGGAACCGCGATATTGCTGAATCTCGGGACCCAGCAGATGGGGTGAATAAATCCGGCATCGGGCAAGAAGTACTTCTGAAGCGCCTCATCTTGCTCGCGGGCGCTACCCTCGCAGAGCGTCTTGATGACTCCTTCAATATCGTTTGCTATGTTTTGAGTGTTAGCATCCTGCATCGCGACCGAAATCAACTGTGCATACCTGGGCTATCCATAATGGCTGGTGGGCGAGTGTGGAGCGATGATGTATGTAGCGCACGCGGCGGATGGACAAGCAGAGACTTTTATCTCACACGATAAGAGAATCAATCGAGTTCAAATATACGAGACGCATGTCATGATGACTTACGTCAATGAAAATCTGCATCTGAGAACGTTTGACACGCTTCGTGGCGGATGCTTCCGAGTGGCCCGATTCATCACTTGCATGTGAATGTTGACGTCAGGACTTTTCCGCCTATGAGCGCATCAAGCACAATGTCATCCACGGCACCGGAATACCATCTCCGCTTTATTTAAAGTTATCGAATCCTGCAAAATTTTTGAGCTTCTTCTCTTCAATGTTTTTATCTGCTTTTACTGCATAGCCAATTGAGCGTCATGGCATCTGAGTCGGCTGTCGAGAACCCGATCCTGCACCCGCTGCTGTTCCTCTACCAGGTGGTCCAGTGGCTCATAAGCTTCATCATCGCGCCGCTGCCACCCAAGAATGATTTACCCCCCAATGCTCCCAAAATTGCCATCATCGGGGCTGGGCTGACAGGCGTGACGGCCGCAGCCCATTGTGCTGGCCACGGCTTCAATGTACAAATCTTTGAGGCGGAAGGCGAAGAATCCGTCGGTGGTATCTGGACCGTAAGTGCAGCTGTCTGGCAACCATGCAATCGATCAATTTGGCTGACTTGACAAACTACAGCGTGTAAACAGCACCTCGGGTCTTCAAATCCATTCTTTCATGTATCGCTTCCACCCCGCCGTCAATTGGCAGCGTGGCTACCCCAACAAGAAGCAAATCGTCGACCAAATTCGTCATGTCTGGAAGCTGTACAAGCTGGACAAGCACACAAAATTCAACTGCAAAGTCAACAAAGTCTATCAGGACAAGCAAGGACGATGGATTATCAATGACCCCTCTAACGGCCGTTTCGAGGGCCTCATTACTGCGGTCGGCACCTGCGGAGCTCCCAAGATGGCCAAAATTGACAACATGGAGAGCTTCAAGGGACAAGTTATCCACTCATCAAAGCTAGACGAGTGAGTCGTCCTTTAATGCAAATTATTGCGAAACGGGAGCTAACACTTCTACAGCATTGACGTCAAGGGCAAGAAGCTGGCCATCATCGGCGGCGGCGCCTCTGCTATAGAGGCGCTCGAGTTCGGCATTCACAAGCACGCATCAAAGATCTCCATTCTCTCGCGCTCCGACAAGTGGATTATCCCGCGCAATTTCTTCGTCGACGCGCTTCTCAGCATGAACATCCTGGGCCACGAGACCTTCCTGTCGTGGATCCCCGAGACGCTGCTTCGCAAGTTCTTCTACCGCGACATGGAGCACATTGCCCCGACCGACGTCGGCCTCTTCACGGACACGCCCATGGTCAATTCGGACATTATGCGCCAGCTGCGCGAGGGCAAGGCGGAGTGGATCCGCGGCGACATTGAAGGCTTTACGGAGAGCGGCGTCCACGTCAATCACCGCGCGCAGGGAGTGCCCAAGGGTGGCCCTGGCAAAGATATTATTGTGGATGCCGATGTCGTCGTGCTTGCAACAGGTTTCAAGCGCCCGACGCTCTCCTTCTTGCCGGAGGACTGCTTCAACGAACCGTACCAGCCGCCCAACTGGTATCTCCAAACCTTCCCGCCGCCGCACCCCAGCCTGTCCGCCATCAACTGTACCTACGTCTCTGCCATCGGCACCGTGGGCAACTGGCACATTGGCATCTACACGCGCATCATGCTCATGTTCATCACGGATCCTCTGTCACGACCTTCGCCGTTCTTCATGCGCAGCTGGATCAACCTTACCAAATTCCTCAAGTCGTACTCGCCCACGCCCGCGTTTGACTTCTTCACCTATCTGGAGCTGATCTGGTGGTTTGTGTTTTGCGTGTCGGTCAACCCTTTCCGCTGGAAGTGGGCGCTCTTTGTTCTCTTTGGCGTTGGCTTTAATCTTCCGAGTAATTTTGCGGAGCTGGAGAAGCAGGTGCTCAAGACGGATGGTTACATCAAGCTGGATCAAGGCCGTAGCTTTTAACTCCCGGAAGAATAGTACAACGCCATTCTGAATCATCCCAGGCTGCCTTTTTACTTCACGTCCCCGTTTCTCGTATCATCCGTTGTCCATTAGTGTACGGACAGTGCGGATGGTCTAGTTTCACGTCGCGTAAGAGTGTAAGAGACGTTGGAACAATGAAGACAGAAATACTAAATATGGAAGAAGTGTTAAAATACTTGCAATATAAGAGATACCATGATTGCCGGATTATTATCGCACATTTCATGAACTGGGTGAAACACTTATTAAAAGCGAGCAATTGTATCAATCTGACTGAGCAACTATATTGATGTAAACCTAAGCCAGTGAGCACCAAAGAGTACAATCAAACCCTCCACAGCCGGTCCCAGTAACGACAGGCTTCCCCGAACTGACCAGCCGTAACACTCACATACCGTCTATGTAGTTGATCAGCATATGTAGACTATCTCGATCGGCATTGATTGCGGTAGATGAATCCATATCTACCCACTGCTCGTAGATGTCGGTCGGGAAATCGATGAGCCAAGGCTCGCCCTCGCTGTCAATGACGATATTGTCCGCGGTCGCGAGGCCCCAGGAGATGTGGTTGGCGTGCAGTTTGTTAACCGTGGCGGTAATCTTCTTTGTCCACTGACCTTTGATCTCGTCCGTCTGGCATCGTTCCAGGGCCTCGGGCAGCAGCATACCGTCGATGGGGTGAAAGAGCAGGCCGGCGGCCGATCCGTGTTGGTTCTGTGCGATGCCAAAGAGTCGCCAGAAACGTACCTCTGCTCCGCCATGAATCTGCGAAATATGTTCATGCTTGCGAACCTCCTGCATCGCGTGGTTGTGCTCGGTTTCGTATGGCTTGAACAGATAGTCCTGATCGCCAACGCGCACGAAGCGAGGCTCGTAGTCAAACATGGCGCTGGGGTCTAGCTCGGGGTACTCAATTTCAGACAGTGGGAAACAGGGAAATACCTCTGATAGCCTCGGGTGGACCTCTGGAGTGGGGGGTCGCGAGCGCTCTGGCACAAAAGCGCCCCCAATTGACACCATAAAGATCACCCCAGGTTCGAGGCGTTCGTTATCCGCGTTCAAATGGCATTGATACGCCTCACGGGAGTAGCGCTGCTTCAGCGTCAATGGCTCCGCTGACGGCAGGGGGGGAGCCTTTGTCCTAAATGCATCAAGACAGGGAGTGACGGCCCAATCGACGCAGTCATACAGGCCCATTCTATGCGTTGCAGGTGAATTGCAGTCTTCCTCTTCGTCATCGCTGTCGCAGCTGCATATCTCGCCCATTGATAGCTGCTGGTAGAATTGGTGGAATTCTAGCTGCCTGTTGGGCGAGTTTTTCAGGCGCAGAAGCTCGACAATAACGGAGAAGATCTTACCATTGAACCGGATCCATACTGAGAAACTGAGGGGATCCTTCTCAGCGTTGCTGCAGGTAATGGAGCGTATGCGATACAGCGGCTGCGGGATCACGGGAGGGGCAGTTTCCTGGGATCCCTTTCGAAAGCGCTTGAGAACTTTCTTGTAGTTGATGAGTGAACCTAGCTTGGGAATGGTCATTATGTCTGACGATGAGAGTCGAGTCTGGAATGATACTGTCGAGTGTTTCGCTCAGGCAGATCAAATGATGTGGCTCGGTATAGGCAATTGAGCGACAAGGTAGATTGTGATGACTTTGTTCTGGGTAGAAGATGAATGTTCGAATTGAAAATCTAGAGGGAGAGTAGAGATCCTCCGATTAATATAGGCGCTCATGATGTCGTACGGTCATTGGTGCTCAGTGACTCAGTAAAGTGGTTGACGCCCCGTCACTATACGCTTTCAGTGACGCGCGACAGATTTAACACTTACATCTGTCAATCGGTCGAGCTTGGTGTGTTGTGATGCATACTGCCATTTAATCCATAACGCAATCACGTCCAGGCATGCCATGATGACAGCCAACGGCACTGCGGTCTTGGGTGATGTAGCGGCCATTGCATAGGACAAGAGGCTGGCCAGTGTAACATAGTGCCGAAGATAGTGGGAGAAGAAAAAGTTTATAAATCACCGAGGACTTGCAGAATTTATAGCTGTGCAAGGAGTGTGGGACGCCTCCTCATCGAGCCTGTCACACAACAGATGTTTTTCTATGACACCCCAGTATCGCCAGCTTCAAATTGTTGAAGTCCACAGAGAAGGAGACGCCTATGGAGAAGACGAAACGGCTATATGGAGGATGGAAATGGGATGATCTAAACTAAATAGGTTGCAACGCGTTTCCATTTCCATTTATATCTGATGTTGACGCCATTTTCACTCATCTAAATGACCAACCGGGACGCAAAGATCTGACAAAGCCTACAACTGGACGTTGGGCCCTAAAGGCCCCCGATGATCCTCCTCATAAATATCTGTCAACATTCTTACGCTCACACCATATTTCCCACAAGAAATAGTGCCCCTTATTGCTTCGTGACGTTGACTCTGCAGCAGAGCATCATGGCCAAGTCCGCCTCCTCCTCAATACCCTACACAGCAATAGTCTCCGTCGGTCGGCGCAGCGTGCTACCTTGAGACGATCCCAATGTTTTTGTGATGCTGTGTGTTGTGCAGTCTTCGCAGTGCCGCATCAATTCATTTACTAGTGTCACACGGGAAATGAGATGCGCTGCGCCAGTGACGCGCATTACGCTCGGTAGTGCCAAGTCACCATCACACAGCTTTATCAAATTGGGTGATTTCGCATGAACACTTGTGGCGGCTTAGACAGCAGCATGATTAAACAAGTCTTGGTCTCTTGTCTGTATTACAATAGCAGTATGTATGTACCTTAATGTTCATGAATCGTCTCATATCGGCGTTTGATGGTGCACGCAAACAGCCCGCTCCCCCTCTTTGTGACAACATACAAAAATTTTAAAGAAAAAAGGGGAAAAGGGGGAAAGAAGAAAACCACTCCCACACCACCACCCCATATCAACTTGCTTATACACGAAAAGAAAAGAAAGGAAAATAAACTTCTAATGCTTGAAACCAAAGATGCACACGCTGTACATCTTTATGATAACATATGCAGTCCACCAGTGATATAAAAAAANCAACCATCATTGGCTTCTGCTTTTCAGACCTCCTCCTCTCCGGCCACAGCTTCATATCCGCCTCTAGCGCGCATGCCGGTGAGCTGCATGAGGGTCGGGCTCTCGTACATATCGGTGTAGTCGACCTTGTCGCCACCGAGCAAGGCGGTGCCGTTGTCGCGCTGTCCGAAGATGGGGGCCGGGTCGAACCAAAAGTCCTTGCAGTTGAGGAGGCAGCCACGGCTATAGGGGTTCTTCTTCTTGCGGCGGTTCTTGCCGGTGGCGGCGCCACGGCCAGTGATGGTCTCGATGAAGGGGTCGACGCCGAGGAGTCGGCTCCACTGGCGCAGCGTGCCGCCCTGCTGGCGTTGCCGGTTGGCGGCGGCGGGTGCGGCAGCCGAGCCGGCGGAGAGAGGGTGGTTCGGGTCGAGCGGTGCGCCGGTGGAGGTGAATGCTGTGGACGCGTTCTGGCCGGTGTTGATGCCCATCATGTTCTCGTAGGTCGTCATGGCGCGCGACACCTGGATCAGTTGCGTGGCGACGAGCATCGAGACCCAGGTCAGCTGTAACGTGATCCAGGCACCGAGGAGAAGCGTAAAGGAGTCGGCGTTGACGAGCTTGCACAGGCTCGGGCTGAGAACATTGCACTGGTCCGAGGCGTCGGTGGCGATGCCGCTGAAGTAGTTCCACAGCAGCCAGTTATAAAAGATGATACCGAAAGTCAGGGAAAGGAGGTAGAAGAAGAAATGGCGGTGCGTGTTGACGCCAACACAGTTGTAGACCCACGGGCAGTGGTGATCGTGTTTGGCCACGCAGCGCTGGCATCGACGGCAGTGCTTGCTACGCAGCGGCGTCCGGATCATGCAGGTCGTGCAGAAGTTGGTCTCGTCGTACTTCCACGTCTTGAGCAGCTCGTCAATAACGGCGCGCTGCTCGGCGATGCCGTTCATCTTGGGGACGTATCCGGGGTCGTAGCGCATGCACGCGGCGTAGAAGAAGGTCGTCAGCGCCAGGCAGGCGCCGAAGAGGAGGTTAAGCAAAAGATGGGTCTTTTCGGCACGGAACATGGTATAGGGGAGCACGGTAAAGAACCAGTTTACGGCGGTAAAGAAAAGCGTGCCGGCGAAGATGCCAGCCATCCAAGGCGTCTTGTGGAACTGTCGCATATCCGAGGGCGCGTAGTCGAGCACCTGCTTTGCGCAAAAGGTGATGCCGTATCCAATTACGACGGCGCCGGGGACACCCAGAAATACCGGCGCATGCGACATCGTCATGAGTCCAGACCATACTAGGAAGAAGGGCCAAAGGAAAAGGAATCGGGTAAGGAATGCACGCTTGTCTTTGAGGAAGTAGGCCGCGCCAGGCCACGGCGGCGTCGAGGGGTTGCCATCCTCGTCGAAACCACACTCCTTGAGCGCTCTATGCCAAGCTTTCTCGGTGTGCAGCTCGCTTGC